>PVLD010011616.1:27966-64463 GCA_004027595.1 Dinomys branickii
TTATCTTCACTTCTGCTAATACAAAAACGACTGAGGAAATACAGAATTATAGAGAACATAGAAGGGAATTAGCTCTGGATGCTGTCCTACATAATGTTACCTTCATCTTTGTTACTCAGTTACACAGATGATGGCCCTTTTGATCAGTTCGTTTTTTCTCCTCCCTCATCTCTGTTGCCCTACCACTCAATCAGTTATCTTCCCTGTGATAATAACTGTACTACTGGGTTTATCTATATCCTTGCACTCTCGCCTTGGGAAGAGATATAGCTGCCTCAGACTATACTATAACATACATGGGTGTATACAAACTGCCATGGGTGGAGGTGGGAAAGCACATATGCTCACAGCGGACCGCCCGGCTCCACCCCACCGCTGTGCTATGGGTGGGGGCGGGTCCAGTCCCTGAGGTGCCCTCATCAGGGCCCTCAGCAGAGCAGCACAGGGCCCACTGTGGAGCAGCCATGGGGCCCTCAGCGTGGCAGCCGCGGGGCCCACTGCATAGCAGCCACGGGGCCCACGGCGGAGCAGCCGCCAGGGCCCTCTGCGTAGCAGCCGCGGGGCCCACAGCAGAGCAGCCGCGGGGCCCACAGCAGAGCAGCCGCGGGGCCCACAGCGGAGCAGCCGCGGGGCCCTCAGTGGAGCAGCCGCGGGGTCATGCAAGGTTCATATGTGCAACCTGTGAGGAGACCCTCTTCGTGCACACATTAATAGTTTGGGGTGAGTCTTGAAAACCGTGGATTCATCCCATTGCTGCCAGGAGCAGGCAGTGCTTGCTCAAGCCATTGAGACTCAAGGTGCTCCCAGAGAGAGTTCAGGGTGGGAGCTGAGTCCCGGCAACCCAGCTCGTGCTTCCTTCCTGATGTTGGAGTGAGAAAGGCGTGGAGCCATGTGATCCACCTCCATCTGCATCTCCCTCCCATTGTGGTGCTGGAGCCCCTGTCCACTCCTCTGCCGGATCCCTGGGAGCTGCTGCGGCTCACCGCTGAGGTTCCCCGCTGCTCTCTGCTGGTAGCTGCTCACCCAGCTGAGAGGCAGGGGGCCACCGCCTTGAGGCAGGTGCAGAGCCGGGTGTGGTGCGCTGTGTACTAGTTGCATTGATTCTCTCCAGGCGCTGATTAGGAAGGTTGCCACAGGGTGGGGACTCTGCCCCAGTGGCTGTCGCAACCTCTCATTCTCACACTGGGTCCGACAACTGCTACCGACCGCCACTGCCTCCTTTCCTGGCTGTGCCCTCCTCTCTCCAGCCCTGGACCAGCTCTCGGAACTCCACTCTCCTCTGGCCGAGTTGGGAGGCTTCCGTGAGTGTGGGCCTCCGAAGCTGAAGCTGCGAATGCCAGAACGAGGGCGCGGCCATGGGTGTTATTGGAGCAGTGACTGGTGACTTCCTCCTCCTCTCCCTCCAACTGCGCCATGGCGGATCTCCTATCCTTTCCTCCAGCAGAGGTTTTGCTCAGTCTTTCCGAGGGCTTCAGTTCCCATTTCAGATCCTTCCTGAGTTCAGGATACCCTCCTCTTTCCCTTCTGTCCTTTGTCTGAGTGGCATTCCTCCCGAAGGTTCTCTCTATTGCCTACCCGGTCGCCGTTGTGAAGTTCTCTTGTAAAATTTATTTAGTTATTTGTTACTTTCTAATGAATTGACCATTACATTTCTAAAGTTCTGAAATGGCCAACAGACCATAGAAAGATACCACTTTAGGCTCCTGCTTGAAACCAACAGCTACAGAAAACTGCTGGCCTTGATTCAGGGCCATTCTTCTTTCTTTCTTTTCCTTGGCTTCTGCTTTATCTACCCATAAATAGATTGCTCAGTGTTCTGTCCTTGCCCTTTCCAAACCAACTGATCTCTTTCACTATGGACTATTTTCTATTATAATACTTTCTAAATTCCCACATGTCTCTCTAAGATTTATTTTCCCTTCCTATGATTCCAACACAAACACCCAAGTGCTTTTATAGATCAATCCCCTTGTATATACCAGAGGCACCTCAGACTTAATATACAAAACTTATTTCTTCTAATTCTCATAAAATTATTTTTTTCATTTGTGAATTCACTGTCAGCCTCACTATGTATAGTAGATGTTTCAGAATCCCACATATGTTCCTTGGCCTTACTAATCTGATGAGTTTAAACTAACTTCAAACTTCTGGCATCTATATCTCCATGCTGGGGCACTTTATACAGTAATCTAGAAAGCCTTTGCCAGTCTTATGTTGTCAGAATGGAGGAAGAGCAGATGCTCAAGCAAATGGTAGTTTGTACACAAATGCCTCAGCTCCCTTATTTCAAAAGCAGTCTAACTAGAAGGTGTATGTTTGCACCATTTCCTAAGTTTTCCTGCCCCTTCTTCATGGAGTGAGACTGCAGCTTGCATGATGGAAATGTCTACAAAGTGCATGGTGTCCTGGCTGCCTTCTCCTTCCTGTCCTCACACCATGCCTCCTGCACCTCCAAAGCACCTACTTTGGGCTGAATTCCTACCTCATTGTCTGCTTCTGGGGACATTCAGACCAAGGCAATTGATGCCAAAAGTCCTCCCATTCTAAGGAGCAGATTCACAGGATAGTGTTCTGTAAGTGAATTACACAGAGGACAAGGAAGAGTTTACTGCTGGGTGTGAGAGAGCAATAAACTCTGGCAGGCAGAAGCATAGCAATTACTAAAGATCTCATCAGTGATGAGACAGTATGGGACACAAAGAGGATAATGGCCTTATGCATCCTCTGAGCATCTGAGAGATACATGGCAATGTTAGCTATAGGGATGGTGGCGTTTATTCTTGAGTGCTTTAGTGCACTGAGAACATGGCAGGCTACAATATTCCAGGATAAGATATGAAAGCTAAACAGACATTAAGGCAGGATTTAAAGTGCCCATCATTTGTTATAGACAGAGAGTAGCTCAAGGTGAAAATAAGACCCCAGATCTGATCATCAGAGTAGAAGAGTTACAAATAATGTTCAATTTATAGTTCCACAAGTCTCCTAAACCAAAATCAGAACTTAACAGGGGCAGAACCCTGAGAACAGGAATGCTGATATTCACATAGATCCTCTGGAGAAGTCTGAAGTCCCAAATTCTCCTCCTCAAGCTCTCTCAACCTTCAGAAGTGTCACCTTGTCCACTGTTAGAAGAGTGGTCTCCTCTTACCTCTCAAAGAAGCAGAGTCTTCCCTTGTGCTGGGTGTTTTCCAAGGTAATATTTACCCTCCTTCCTTGTAATGACTTTTCTTTAGTAACTTCCTTGGTAACCTCCAGACCCATGGCTTTGTCCCTCCACACAGAATAGGAACAGGGTGAAGTGACAGGTGGAACCCTGGCCCTCCCAGGTGTCACATAGTTGCAATGGACTCATGGACACACTCCACCATCATTTTCCAGTCCCCAGAGTGCATAATTGCAAAGGATATACTTAATATCTGGCAGAGCCTTTATGTTCATCACTAATCTATTGAGGAAGGACAATGATTATGAGAAAAGCCTAGAAACCCCTAAAATCTCTGCATGCTCAAGTGATTCAAGAGTAAGGCTCATGTTCTGACTGGAATGCAGAGATGAGTTACTCTCTGACATAAAGGATGCCCTCTTACTATGCAGCTGTTGATCTAGTGAATGTGTCTTCTTCAATATGTATTAAATAGATAGCAATATATATTCACACCCTTGCACGTGGTTGTATTAATTCTTATGTTCTCTGTTGTCATACAAATCCAAAAGTTCTTTGATCAACTAGACATTCTGCATAACAACAACTGGGCAATTTTATTGTTCACATCATGTTAATAAAATCTGGGAAGTAGTATATGGTAAGTACTCTGATTACCTTCCTAAGACACATATGTGACATAGTGTAAGAAATAAATCCTACTTGATTGATGAATTGACAAAGTACCTAAGGATCCAACAGAGTGGGATGTGCCCAGGCATTCCTTCCCAGGAGAAAGGCACTTTATTCCACCTTGCACTTCCTCTACAGAGGAGCTACTATATCTTACCTGGGTTTTGCTGGGCCCTTTTGGATTTTGGATACAAGACATACCTCGCTTGGTACTGTACTACAAAGTATTTGTAAGATAACTATGAAGGCCATCAGCATTGAGTTGGTCCTCTCAAAAAGGGAGAACTCGGCGCCCGAGGCACTCAGCGTGGCGTGCAGGCGGCGGCTCGGCCGAGTCCACGCAACCCGAGGGCGCCGTGGTGGGATGGTCCCTCCCATCTCCCAACCCTGTGCAGCTCGCAGGCGGCTGCAGCCAGAAATTGGCTTTTTGGTGGCTGCGGAGCAGGGCGGACTTGGAACCTGCTCTCCTCCGGCAGACTGCGCTAATCCAGGTTGTGGAACGGGGTCCCGCTCAGGTCCCCATCCCCGCAGCTGGCACCCTCCTCAGCCTGAGAGCGGGCACTGTGGTGGCTGCGGTCGGCGGCTCCTGCGAGAGCACCGAGGAGGAGGAGAAGCACCGGGGAGCAGTGGATTGCAGGTGGGACACGAGATATTGGCACTTTGGAGCTCTCCTGGCTGCACAGATTCCGGAATGGGTGAGCTGATTGTGCGCCGCAACCGGATGTCTGAGTCGGGTAGAAGCTCGACCCAGGGAGATACACCTGAGCGGCACTCCTGCCTGCACAATCCCAGGGACAGGCAAGTTGTTTGGGTGCGCCAGCCGGATTTCTGAGTGGGGGAGAAGCTCTGCCCAGCAAGGGACATCCAAGCGGCCCTACTGACTGCACGGACCCCAGGACGGAAGAGCTGGGTGAGCGCCCCAACCGGATTTTTGAGTGGGGGAGGAGCTCCACCCAGGGAGGAACACCTGAGCAGCCCCGTCCCTGCATGGTCCCCGGGGTGGTGAGCTGTTTATGCACCCCAGCCAGGTCTCTGGGTAAGGAGTAGCTTGGCCCACAAAACAGCATATGAGCAGCCTATTGAGTGGAACTCTCAGCAGAAAGCTTAAGGGACATTCTCCCGAAGAGAAGGAGTCACTGGAGCAGCCTTTGCAACAGACTTTTGCCTGGTGAACTGCCTGGGTGATTTATAGCTCAATGTTTTGAATCTGATACCCAAAAATGGGAAGACAGAAGAACAAAACTCAGTCTCAGAACTCAACCCCACCCAGAACAAGTCCTGGATGCGAGGATAAAGGGGAGCTAGGAAGCCACACACCTGCAAGTTCTGAAACGATTGCATCCGAAAAAACGAAACAACTCCATCAGGCCATAGAAGAGATTAAAGCAGAAACAAGCCACATACTTGCAATAATCTCTCAGACAAAAAATGAACTGAAAACTATAATGGAAGAAATGTTCTGTACACATAGAGAAGAAATAGATAAAAGAATACAAGAAAGTAGGAAACAAATGGAAACGTTACAAGAGCAATTTGGGAATGAATTACCACGAATGAAAGAGGTCCAAAGAGATTGCCAGGAATTGAAAACTTCCACTGAAAGCTTGCAAAACCGCTTGAATGAAACCGAAGATAGAATTTCAGACCTTGAAGACAGCATGGCAGCTTATGAGCGTGAAAGGAAGGATCTCATAAAATCATCAAAGACCCAAGAAAAATCAATCCAACAGCTTCAAGATGAGACAAAACGAAATAATATAAGAGTAATAGGAGTCAGTGAAACAGCAGGAGACAACAAAAATAATATAAAAAGAATATTTGCTGAAATAACAGAAGAAAATTTCCCACACAAGGTAAAAGATACTGAAGTACAGTTAATTGAGGCCTATAGAACCCCAAAGATCCATAACCCAAAGAAAAACACACACAGACATATAATAATCAAGATCACAGACATCCAGCAAAAGAACACAATATTAAAAGCTGCTAGAGAAAAGAAACAGATCACCTATAAAGGAAAGCCCATCAGAATCACAGCAGACTTCTCAAAGGAAACCATGAAATTAAGAAGAGCTTGGAGTGAGGTATTACAGATTCTGAGACAAAACATCTTCCAACCCAGACTTATGTATCCTGCAAAACTATCCTTCAAATTCAATGGAGCAATAAAACATTTCCACAACAAAGAACAACTGAAGACCTTCATGAGTGCCAAACCAGCATTGCAAGAAGCATTAAAAGATATTCTAGACAGAGAAAAAAATGACCACAATCTCAAGAACAATACAAAGAAACCCTCAAACAGAACAAGTAAGTAAACAGACAGCAAAAGTAGGAAAACAACAAGTAAATAACATGACTAGAATAAGCCAACATATAACCATTATAACCATTAATGTAAATGACCTCAATTCACCAGTCAAAAGGAAAAAATTGGCAGAGTGGATTAAGGAACACAATCCAACGATATGCTGTATACAGGAAACATATTTTACTCAAAAGTAAATCCACAGGCTGAAAGTTAAACGATGGAAAACAATTCTCCATGGAACAAGTCCTAGAAAAAAGCAGGGGTAGCTATTATGTTTGCAGACAATGTAAACTTCAAACCAAAAACAATCAAAAGAGATAAAGAAGGCCACTACATACTAGTTAGGGGAAAGCTGCAAGAGGAAGAAATAACAATCCTAAACATTTATGGACCAAACAATGGAGCACCAAACTTTACAAGTCAAGTTTTAACAGACGTGAAAAATAAACTAACTAATAACACTATTTTAATGGGGGACCTAAACACCCCTCTGACACAAAGAGACAGGTCAACTGGACAGAAACTCAGCAAAGAAATAACAGACCTGAATCAAAAGTGTGAACAAATGGACTTAGTAGATAGATGTATACAGAGTGTTCCACCCCACAATATCAGAATACACATTTTTCTCAGCTGCACATGGGTCTTTCTCTAAAATTGACCACATTCTAGCCCATAGAGCATATCTACCTAAACGCAAAAGAATTGAAGTTATCCCATGCATATTATCTGACCACAGTGCAATGAAACTGGAAATTAATGACAAAGGGAACTCCAAAAACCGCATAAACACTTGGAAATTAGACAACAACCTCCTGAACAACCAATGGGTCACACAAGAAGTTAAAGAAGAAATTAAAAAATACCTACAAATAAATGAAAATGCAACTACAACCTACCGGAATCTGTGGGATGCAATGAAAGCAGTCCTCAGAGGGAAATTTATAGCAATGAACTCATATATAAAGAAAACAGAAAGACAGCAAATAAATAGCCTAATGCTACACCTCAAACTCTTAGAAAAAGAGCAACAAGCCAAAGGAAAAGCCCAAAGAAGGGAAGAGATTATAAAACTCAGGGCAGAAATTAATGCAATAGAGATGAAGAAAACTCTACAAAAAATAAGTGAATCAAAGAGTTGGTTTTTCAAAAGAATAAATAAAATTGATAAACCCCTAGCCAACCTTATCAAAAAAAGAAGGGAAAGATCTCAAATTCATGCAATAAGGAATGAAAAGGATGAAATCACTACAGATCCCACAGAAATTCAAAAGATCATTAATACCTACTTTGAAAATCTTTACTTCCATAGGATAGAAAATTCAGAAGAAATGGACAGATACCTAGAAATGTACAAATTACCAAAATTGAATCAGGAAGACTCAAAAATCCTGAACAACCCAATATCAATTAATGAGATTGAAAATGTCATTAAAAACTTACCAACAAAGAAAAGCCCAGGCCCTGATGGATTCACAGCAGAATTCTATAAAACATTCAGAGAAGATTTAATACCAGCACTCCTCAAAATCTTCAATGAAATAAAAAAGGAAGCAACTCTCCCTAATACATTTCTGGAGGCAAGTATTATACTGATACCAAAACCAGAGAAGGACCCAATCAAGAAAGAGAACCACAGGCCAATCTCTCTAATGAACATAGATGCAAAGATACTCAACAAAATACTAGCAAATAGAATACAGCGAATCATAAGGAAAATTATATACCACGACCAGGTAGGATTCATTCCAGGAATGCAGGGATGGTTCAATATTTGAAAATCAATAAATGTAATACACTATATTAATACAGTCAAAGACAAAAACCACATGATCATCTCAATAGATGCAGAAAAGGCTTTCGATAAAGTCCAACATGCATTCATGTTGAAACCCTAGAAAAAAATAGGAATAGATGGCCTCTACCTCAATCTGATCAAAGCCATCTATGACAAACCAACAGCCAGCATCATACTAAATGGACAAAAACTGAAATCTTTCACTTTAAAGTCAGGAACAAGACAAGGATGTCCATTGTCACCACTCCTATTCAACATAGTTCTGGAAGCATTAGCCAGAGCAATTAGACAAGAGAGAGAAATAAAAGGAATAAGGATAGGAAAGGAAGAAGTTAAACTATCACTATTTGCAGATTACATGATACTATACATGGAGGACCCCAAAAACTCCACAGGAAAACTCCTGGAATTAATCGACAAATTCAGCAGCATAGCTGGATACAAAGTCAACACCCAAAAATCAATAGCATTCCTATACACGAACAACAAACAGACTGAGAGAGAAATTGAGGAAACCATACCTTTTACAATAGCATCCAAGAAATTGAAATACTTAGGAATCAATTTAACAAAGAATGTGAAAGATTTATTCAGTGAGAACTACAGTAATTTGAAAAAAGAGATCGAAGAGGATTTCAACAAATGGAAAAACATACCCGCTCATGGTTAGGAAGAACCAACATTGTGAAAATGGCCATACTACCAAAACTGTTGTACAGATTCAATGCAATTCCCATTAAACTACCATTCGCATCCCTCACAGATATAGAGAAAGTATGTCTTAAATTCATCTGGAACGAGAAGAGACCCAGAATAGCAAAAGCAATCCTGGGCAACAAGGACAAGTCAGGTGGAATCATAATCCCTGACCTGAAATTATACTACAAAGCTACTGTAATAAAATCAACCTGGTACTGGCTAAAAAGCAGACCTGAGGATCAATGGAGCAGACTGGAAGATGCAACCACAACGAAAAACACACTCAACCACCTAGTATTTGACAAAGCGGCCAACCAAACTCACTGGAAAAAGGATGACTTGTTTAATAAATGGTGCTGGAAAAACTGGCTTACCTCTTGCTGCAAACTGAAAATAGACCCAAGTCTATCACCATGCACCAAACTCAGGTCAAAATGAATCACAGATCTCAACATTAAAACAGAAACTCTAAATCTATTGGAAGAGAAAGTAGGTAAAAATACTGAAGACATAGGAGTAGGCAGAAAGTTCATGAACAAAAATGAAACTGCAAGGGAAACACTCCAAAGAATCAATAACTGGGACCTTATCCTACTGAAAAGTTTTTGTATATCTAAAGAAATCACCAGCAAAGTCAAAAGAAAACCCACAAATTGGGAAAAAATCCTAGCTGGCTGTCCCTCAGACAAAGATCTTCTATCTAGAACATACAAAGAATTAAAAAACATGCACCTGACCAAATTCAAAGACCCAATCCAGAAATGGGCATCTGAGATGAATACACACTTCTCAGACAAAGAAATACAAATGGCAAATAAATATATGAGAAAATGTTCCACATCCTTAGTCATTCGAGAAGTGCAAATAAAAACAACACTGAGATTTCATCTCTCCCCAGTAAGAATGGCCAGTATGAAAAAGTCATCCAATAACAGATGCTGGCGAGGCTGTGGAGAAATAGGGACTCTATTACACTGCTGGTGGGAATGCAGACTGGTGCAACCACTGTGGAGAGCAGTTGGGAGATTCCTCAGCAAACTAGGTCTAGAGGTTCCATTCAAACCAGCTTTTCCCCTTCTGGGTATTTTCCCAGAAGATCTGAAAACATCATATCACTCTGATATATGTGCACCCATGTTTATAGCAGCGCAATTTGTAATAGCTAAATTGTGGAAGCAACCCAAATGTCCATCCACAGAAGACTGGATTTTAAAACTGTGGCATTTTTATATAATGGAATATTATTCAGCTATAAATGGGGACAGATTTCGGGCCTTTGTAAGCAAATGGTCACAATTGGATACCATACTCATAAGTGAAATAAATCAGAGGTACACGTGCAGGCAACGTATTGTGTCACTGGTGTAAGAACCCGAGGGTGGGAACATAAACTAAGAGATATGACGGAAATCTGTTCAAAAGTAAAGAACAGATGGGACGTGGGAAAGGAGAAAAGAAAGAGGCAAAAATGTATGTATGAATGTATGTATGTGTATACATATGTGCAGGATGGCTAACATGGTTGTACTATTGTCTTATGTCACTTAATGGTATGGAATAGTTGATGACGGGTTGTTTGATCAATCTTGTATGTCTATAAGTGTTCTCCGGAGCACACATTTTGAAGACATCCTATACAATGCACAACTATTGTTGGTTTTCTGTTGCTTTGTCTATAATTAAATTCTGATTATATGGTTATTGAGCTACTTTGTGTCTCTTTGTTAATGCTTTTCGTTTTTTTTTTCTTTCTTTTTCTGTTGTTGATGATGTAGTTCTTTTTGCTTTCACACTTTAAAAAGAAGTTGTACTACTGACTTAGGTCACTTTATTGTAAGGAATAGTTGATGATTAATTGTCTGATCAATTTTGCATGTCTATCTCTGTTTTCCTGAATATACACTTAGAAGTTATCAATATGTAATGCAACAACCATTGTTGATTCCCTGTCACCTTATCTGTAACTCAGATTCGATTGTACTATTCTTATGCTACTTTGTGTCTGTTTGTTAATATCTTTTTGTTTTTATACTTTTAAAATAAAAAAAAAGAGAGAACTCTAAAATAGGTTTAAACTACCTCTTGAGAATATCCCACTTTGCTACACATAACTTTGGTAGAACAAAGGATGGAATCTTTAGAAAGCCCCAGGAGGGTATTTGTAGAATAAACTCTGAGTTTTGGAGCAAGGCCATGCTATCTGCATCAGAGAATTAGTCATCATTCCAAAATAAGTGCTTGGTATACTACTAGGCGGTAGTAGATACTAAGTGCATGACCACAGGAAAGGAAGTGATTATGTAATCAGAGAGGATCACTGTGATGATTAATTTTTTGTGTCAACTTGACTGTGTTGTGAGGCAACCATGTTAGGCATTATTTTTAGGTTGTAACAGTGTTTCTGGAAGAGACACCACAGAATGGGAAATTTCTCATACGAAGTTCCCTCAATGATGGAACTGATCTCTCTTCAAACTAGTCACCTTCTCTCTTAAACTTCTGAGTCTGATGGTATTTTATCAGGCTTCCTTCCTTTGAGGGAGCCTTGTTCTGGGTGGAAACTTTCTTGGGCACATTCTCATAAGACAATCCCAGATGTACCATATTTAGTTCTTGCATACTTTGCCTTAATCAACTCTTGGAAGGCAGACATTCTTGTGACCCTTTGTCATGCTAGACTCTTGCAGGACTTTCAGATTGGCTATTTATCTATACACTAAAGCCTGAGAATTCTCCAGCTGGCCTTGGGAGCTCAACTTCTATAAATTTCTACTTGTTTACTCAGCCAAGAGTACATATCCAGGGACTCAAAGATTCTCCTTGAAATTCTATCACTAGGCTGGAAGTAAGGGAAGCCTTCTCTACCCTTGTAATTGTTGGGAGGGGCACTCACAACATACCACTATTTTCTCTAAGGAAATCCTCCAACCTCTCCAACCTTAAACCTGGTTAAACAGAAGAAACTTATTAAACTACTGATACCTTTAGGCTAAAAATTCTGAACCACTTTCTTTGCATTGTCTGCCTAGGTAAGGTAGCAGTTCTCTTTGACAAGTGTGAGCCAATTCCTACTATACTTTTGTCCCCTCACCTTTTAAGACTTCATGTAAAACTCATGACAGAAATAAGCCCTTATTAACACCCATGTCAATTTTTATGGTTATTCTTTCACCAGTTGTTTATGAAGAACCTCCTCTAGAGATACAAAGGTAAAGAAGACAGGACTTCTGACCTGGAGTAAGTAGCTAGATCACTTGTGTTTTGAGGACAAGCTGATAAAGACCTTTAATCCCCTGTTACTGATGGTGCAGCCCCTGTCCCATGAGTACTTCTGTTCTGTCTGTATGCTGCCCAGATGGGACATCTTTGGAACAGGTGCCTCCATTCTGTATGGCTCATCAGGAAACCCCGGATACAATCTGAAGGCAAATAACTGTCTCAGCACTTACCCTGTTTAGAGTCTCACATGAGCATTAGAAAGTTACAGCTGATAATTCCTGTGTCCCTAGGACCATAGTTCTCATCTCTTTATGTTTGGAGTTGTGGACATGCCATTGTTATTGTTAAATACCACCCAGGTGAATCTAAAGTACACCCAGGATTGAGGCTTATTTCATGAAACACACATGTTCACACACATACTATGTGCAAAGGCATATGTGCACACATAAACACCCTTCCTCTCAATCAAACAGAATTCTGCTCAATGAATTTAATCTAGGTTCTATGGTAATTGGGAGAAGTACCAACTCATATGAAGTCCATGGTAATGGCATCAACTACCCTTCAGACAATGTCATTTCATTGTTATTTTGTGGGGTCCGTTCTTTACATAGTCATTCTACAATTCTCTTCTATCAGTCCAAATATAGAAACACCTGATTTTGCAAATGCTGTTACTTCTTATAGAAAGAAAAGGAAATATAAGACCAGTTCTATTTGCAAAGGAATGAGAAATTATACTAAAAATCAATACCATTTTAAAGAGCTGGGAAACTATTATTGCTTTTCAGACAAATTTGTGGAAATGTTTCTACTTCACTTATGGCAAAGGAATTTGCTGAAAAGACTCTTGTGAAAAATGATATTCAATCTCAAGCCATGAAATTCACTTAAATGCCTTCATAGGGTTATAGAGTCTTTTGGCTGGCATTCCTCTCCATAATTCTAGTTCTTTGTGATGCTATTTTAATATGACCTTGACAGTTGATTGAGTTTTTTTTTTTAATAAACAAGGTCTGGAAACTCAGAACTCATAAATGTTTTCTGTAGTAACAATGTTAATGTAAGTGCCTGACGTTGTCTATTGCTCTGACCTTTTGTAAGTTTATACAGTGTTCCTAATAAATATTGCACTGATAGTCATTGTATTTATTTCTATAAGTACCTCAGGTATGCCTGCATATGTTCATTTATGCATTTCCCAAACATCTATCAAGTGTTTCTATTAGAAATACAAATACAAATAGATGTGCTCCTTGTCCTTTCTTGGGCTCTAATGCCATGGCCACATACTTCTGTCACAGGCCATCCAATAGATCATTTGAAGGGATTGATTTGCCAGCTGGGGACTTCATCTTGTGCTTTCTTTTAAACTTCTAATATTTGTGCAATAGGATAGAATCCAAACAGAAGCCCAAATCCACACATACATTTAGAAATCATGTAACAAGCTATCACAAATATGCTCTTTCCTCTACCTTGTAAATATATTGTTGTGATGACAAGAGAGATTAAGATATTTTAAGCTACGCTTTCTTTGTGACTGAAAGACAGCAGCTATCACAGATGACTGGATTTAATTATATGTTACATATGTCAATAAGCTGGTGCTATTGAATGAGTAATAAAGATATAAATAATTCATAAGTTATTGTGTATTTATTCCATTAAATTTATCTTTTAAACTTCATTTTAGTGAAATCACTGATTACATTACTGCAAACAAGGCTTTTAGATAATCTGTTTTACTATTAAAGGTAATGAGCTAAAGAAATAAATAAGAAAAGTAAGTGTAGGGCTGGGGATATAGCTCAGTGGAATAAGCGCTTACCTAGCAAGCACAGGGTCCTGAGTTCAATCCCCAGTACCGCAAAAAAAAAAAAAAAGAAAAGTAAGTGTAAAGTATAATTAGAATGTTTTCTAATTATTGAACATGTATTGAACATGTAAATTAAAATGTAAAGTAGGCAATCCAATTATTTTGTTTTCAAAAATAATTTCATTCAAAGTTACAAAATATGATTAATAAGTACACATTTTGAAATAGATTTTAAAACCTGAAATTTAATTTCCAGTTTGAAATTTTAAGTATGTACCATTATTTTTATACAGCATTTTGAATTCTGGTGTTCAAAATCCATCCAGCTAGAGACTTCCGGTAAGATGGTGACTGGGTAAGCAGCAGAGAAAGATCCTCCCAGAGGATTGCCAATGAGACACTGAAATACAGCAATAGAAGAAAGACAAGAAGGAGAGAAATGGGTGCCCTGGTGCCCCAGACCCAGGAAAAATCTGAAAGGGAAAATGAACCCCTCAGAAAGAGCAAACAAGACCTCTGCAGGAGAAAAAACTCGGAGGACAGCCATGGCGCACTCAGAGGAAGAGAAGGCAGAAAAGGAAGGAGCCACTGCTCCACACAAACCCCGAGCCCGCTCCCTCATTCCAGCACTCACAGCATCAGCCTCAGAAGCCCTTGCCCATGGAAACATTCCGCATCAGCCAGAGGTAAGCAAATTCCTGAGTAGAGGGGCAGAGCATGCGGCAACAGCGCAGCCCCAGCCTCCTCCATAGGCCTCTTGAGCCCTGCTGCACTTGGACTGGCCCTGGCCCTGGCCCTGACCCGCCCCACGCACCTCGCCCGCTGTGGCTGCCCTCTGCTCAACCTCTGCTCCGTTCCTCAGTGCATCCATCCGCCCAATGGCTCCGAGGCGCCTCCCACTTTGGACTCGAGTCCGCAGCACTCGCCACTGCTGCCGGGATCTGGAGCCCCACACCATGCTGCCGGCCTCGGGTAATGAGTGCTGCAGCCCCCCAGACATCACAGTCCTGCCACGGCCGGGGGGTGTGCTCCCTCAGCCACTGCCCCCAGTGCCAGCCCGCGAACTGAGCTTTCTGGCCCACGAACCAGAGGAGGAGCGGCAGCCATAGATTAGTGAGAGCAGACAGTTCAGCAATGGGCTGGAGGACCAAGGCTTGCTAGAAAGCAGCACCAGGCCGAAGCCTCACGAAGCCCAGAACTACAGAAAGGAGGCGCTGTGGGTGTCCTGGTTCCCCATTATCATCACACTGGCCCTTGCCGTGGCCAGAGGTAAGCAAAGTCCTGAGTGCTGGTCCAGAACAGGAGAGGAGAAAGCGCAGCCTGGAAAGGAAACAGCGGTGGTCAGAAGGAATGGTAGAATCCAGTGTGAGGATGGGAGGTTACAAAGGCCTTTGAAGCAGAATCCCCACTCTGCAGAAATCTTTCTAATCAGTGCCCTGAGGCAGGCTGGGGTCAAGGAAGCCAGTGAGCAGCCCACCACACCCAGCTCTATGCCTGCCCCAAGGATATGGCCTCAGACTTCTCCACTGTGTGAGCAAATACCAGCAAAGAGTAGCAGAAAGCAATTGAAGCAACCTCAGGACCACAGTAATTCCCAGGGATCCAGTCAAAAAACAAAAGGGAGCTGGAGCACAACAGAAAGAGTGAGCTGCAGACAGAAGCAGGCTACACGGCCGCACGCCCTTCTCACTCCAACACCAAGCAGGAAGCATGAGCTGAGTTACCAGGATTCAGCTCCCACCCTGAACTCCCTCTCTGAGCACCGTGAGTCCTTGTGGCTCAAGCAGGCACCATGTGATCCTGACAATGGGCTGGGTCAATGGGCTTCAGGACTCACCCTAAACTACTAATATGAGCACCAAGAAAGACTCCACACTGCTTGCATATATGAAAAAAGTACGAACCCACAGCGTCAAACTACATGAAAAGCAGCAGTCCTGGAGCCTGAAAGACAACAACATACTCTATACAGCAGACCCGAGAAAATTCTCCAAGTTTTTCTGAGAACTAATAACTAAACTTAGTACACACCATGATCTACCATGGTGAGCACAGGTGGAGGAGACCTCACGCCAATTGTGCCCAGCATCATAAGTGCACCCAATGCCTAACAAGATTGAGTGGTGGGATGAGGCAAAGGCATGGAACTAGGGTGTAGACCCACCTCTCTAGCTGAGAGGGGTTAGTCTCCCAAGACACTAATGGCCTATGAGGGGATACCAGGCACTTTGGTGGGGAGCTCGGAGGCCTGTGGGAGGAAGAGCTTCCCTTCAGGTTGCATGAGTGCCCCGAGGACCTAGACTAAGCCTCCCACAGAGCAGCATTGGGACAGAGTCTGGGAGTTCACGGGGGTGACCCGGTGGACTTGGATTGGCCAGGGAGAATGCCCCTCGGGGCATGTCCAGAGCTCCAACTGGCCCCTGGGGCATGCCAGGCACTCTGCCCCTTCCCTGGAGCTCCACGCAACCCCCGAGGCATGCCAGGTGCTCCACCCCACCCCCAGAACTCCACTCGCCCCCCAGGGCATGCCAGGCACTCCACCCTGGCCCTGGGGCATGCCAGGCACTCCACTCCCCACCCCGAACTCCACTCAGCCCCTGGAGCATAACAGGCCCTCCGCCCCGCCCCCAGAGCTCCACTTGGACCCCAGGGCGTGCCAGGCACTCTGCTCTGCCCCCAGGGCATGCCAGGGGCTCCAATCAGCCCCCGGGGTGTGCGGGGCACTCTGCCCAGCTCCTGGGGCATGCCAGGAGCTCCACCCTGCCCCCAGACCATGACAGGGACTCTGTCCCACCCCTGGAGCTCCACCTGGCCCCTGGGGTGTGCCACATGCTCCACCCTACCCTCCCCGGAACCCCTTCAGCCTCTGGGGTGTGCCAGGTCTCTGCCCTGCCCCCAGAGGCCCACTCGGCCACCAGGGTGTGCCAGGTGCTCCTCTCCACCTCCAGAGCTCCATTTGGCACCCAGGGTGTGCCAGGTGCTGCACCCAGCCCCCGAGGCATTCCAGAAGCTCCACTCAGCCCCCAGAGCGTGCCAGGCATTTTGCCCAGCCCCCAGGGTATGCCAGGTGCTCCACCCTACCTCCAGAGCTCCACTCGGCCCCCAGGGTGTGCCAGGCACTCTGCCCAGCCCCTGGGGCATGCCAGGCCTCCACCCCACCCCCAGAACTCTGCCCGGCCCCCGGGGGGTAGAACAATGGTGGTAAAGTGGAGAAAACTGATTAATTGAATGAACCATCATCTATATAACTGAGTAATAAAGATGAAGATGACATGTAATACAACATCCAGTGGTAACCCCCTACTATTTTCTCTGTAATCTGGCATTTCCTTTATTGTTTTTGTGTTAACAAATGCAAAGACAACACTATGTAATACAGCATCCATTGATGGTTCCCTATTGTCTTCTCTGTAATTTGAATATCCTTTATTGGTTTTGTTATAACAAATACAAAGATAACTATGTTATACAACATCCAGTACCAATTTCCTACTATCTTCTCTATAACTTGGTATTTTCTGTATTGTTTTTCTGTTATTTTGGGTTCTTTTGTCTTAAAAATAAAATTAAAAAAAAGTCCATCCAGCTACAGTGTAAAGAATTAATATAAACTTCCACACAGATTACTTTAGGTTTTATAAAGTAATGTGTATTTTTAAAGCATATATATATATATTGCTTAATATGGCGAAATACTTCTCAACTACCATTCCCAGCTGTTGCAAATGTGCTAAGTAATGAGTATCTCTGGAACCAGATATTCAAGTACATAGAGAAGAAGAAATGAGCATGTGGTGCTACTAAAGCACAAAAGCCGATCACATCTGTGCAGTCCCAGAGCAAGGATCAACAGGTTACTCCCCTGTGCTCCGCAGCCTGCTTCCTCCGTGACATTAGCAATGGCACTACTGCCCTTCTGTTTCGCACTGGGCACAGCCACCTTCTGTTCTCAGGAAGTAAGGCAGTAAATGTAAAGTGTATTTCGTGGGGACCTGAAGAATATGGTCATGGAAGTGACCATTCAGGGTAACAGGTCATTTGGAGCCTTAGGGGTGCACCAGTCCTATGAGACAAGGACATCCACATACTCCTCAGAGACCTTGTATTTGCTTTTTTGTGTTTGTGATATGTGGCTCTCTCTACACCATGTGGTCCAGGAGAAGGGTTTCTGTTGTCACACAGCAAGGTGGTGATACCTCTGTGTACTCAGAACCCATCTGTGTCTGGTATGAAAATAAGGAGTAGTTCTCCTTTAATGGCAGTTCCAATGGGTTTAGCCAGATTAAGGTCAACTATCAAGTTAGGTAACTGAAAAGTCTAGAAGCACAACTGTATTCAGAGCTTCAAAGGATGCTCTCAGAACACTTTCTCTGTGTTTTCTTGTACTGATCCATTTTCATGAAGTATCAGAGACAGCCTACCAGCTTCTATCTCTCAGGGTTGCATCCTATTTGCTATGTGGCAACTCCAAGAACAAGGAAGTCTTATGGACTAATGTTCCCTGGCTGTGATGTGATGGGCTGGGATCATGTGCTCATCCCCAGCATCATTCACCCCAAAGGTGGAGAACTGTCGGCTCAAAAGTGCTCAATAGGGGACTGTGAAATAAGTATATGTGCAAGCCCACGTTATTCTCCAGTAAGGGGAAATAGACAGACTAACGGCACTTCAGCACGGTGTGATGTCACAAAAGGTATACACCACACGCAGTGCAGACTGACCAAAGGAGGGAACACTCCACCCAGACAGAAGCAGGGAAGGAGCACAGATACACTAAGTGTGGACAATGGATGTCTTTCACATCTTCCAAGCATCCTACTCATTCTACAAATTGAATTAAACCCTTTCCATTTTTCCAGCCATCCTATTGCAGCTCCCTGACTCCTGTTATAATTTAGAATAACTACAGAACTCCTCCTTTATTCAGAGTGGATATGTTCCAGGACACCTGGTAGATCTAAAACTGTGGATAGTACTATTTTTCCTATTTATTTACCTATAATAAAATGTAATTTATATACTAGGCATAAGAGATTAATAATATTAAAATAGCAAAATTATAAGAACACCCTGTAATACATTGCCAACATCACTAATTTGGTGTTTGAGACAATTTATTTTTTTGGTACCAGGCATGAAACTCACGACCTTGTGCTTGTTAGGCAGGTGCCATGCTGCTGAGCTATATCCCTGGCCCTGAGGCAATTATTAAGTGAATGGGATGTGTATGCTTTTGAAAGAGCCCTGGGTTAACTCACTTGTCTCTTCTGCCATGTGAGAATACAGTGAGAAGAAACTGCCTATGAAACAGTAATCTCTTCCCAGAGATCAAGTCTTCCGATGCCTATATCTTCTCAGCCTCCAGGTCTGTGAGAAATAAATTCGGTTGTTTATAAGCCAGTTTATGGTATTTTGTTCGAGTTGCCCAATGGACTAAGTGCACTATGGAATAAGAAAGTAGAGCAAGTTGCCTCCTCTCTTTTTTATTATAATTATGATGCATTTATTCTAGGTGAAATTCGAGGGATTTTATCTATCACTGTATTGTTGCTAGGGATACCGAACGAATAGTTGCCAGAGCTTCTCAAGTACTGAAAGATTACCTCTAGTTCTCAAGAAAAATACAAGAGAAACCAATTTCCTAGCAGAGCTGTGCTTGATGATAAAAATGCACACCTATGAATCCCTTTGCAGAGCATTAGCTTTGAGGTGCAGAGAAAGAAGAGGCTAAGACTGTTGGTGTCCAGCTTTTGCATGAAGTAATACGCAGCTAAGGAAGCAAAGGCAGTCACATTCTGTGTGACTTCCTGCAGCCAAGCACTTTCACCATTATTGATTACCTGCCTTCCATAAAAACTGTGGAGGAAAACGTCATGGAGAAGAAACTCTTCCAGTCTGCAGCTAACTGGACTAAGTACTGGGAGTTTTATTTGGTCCAATTTTTAGAGATCTTTCTATGCTGGTTATGATGGAAGCTTACACTTAGATTTCCCCTTGAATACCCCATAAAATATGTTGATTGAAAGCAGAAAAAAAAGCGAAGATGGCCATACTCAATTTTTTTTTCTTTACTCCATCATATGGTAGAAAAAAAATCACAAAGCCTGAAGAACTCAGGTGTAAACCCTGGGCTCTGGGACTCACTAATGTCATGACTTTGGGCAAGTTAGATATATCTATCTATCTACAATGATTATTGAGAATTCAATTAATGAGACATACACTATAAGTTTTTTATTTCAGAGCCAGGTGTGGTGGCACATGCCTATAATCCCAGCACTCAGGATGTGGGAGGACCATTGGGAGTTGGAGGCCAGTCTGGGCCACAAATCGAGCTTAAGGCCAGCCTGATCTGCATAGTGAAACCCTGTCTCAAAAAGACAAAAAAAAAAAAAAAATTCTCTTTTTTGGTGAGCTTTTTATTATTTCAATGACCAAAATGATCATGTTTCTGTAAATAAACTCATCATTTGATGTGTCTCTTCTCAGGTGATAAATCATTATTGCTTTACAAAGTTATTGTTATGTGCCAGAAACTGTTTATATACTTGAGATACATAATGTGCCCTTGTGGGGGGAGATAGACTAGGAGCAGTAGACAAAATAAGTGATGTAGGTAATATGTTCCAATGTCATGAGTGCTATGAAAAAGGAACAGGTCAGGGAAAGAAGGATCAGGAGTGTGGGGTGAGTGTCAGATGAGAGATGATCAACGTCTTGAAGGAGGTGACTCAGTTTTCTGTGGGGCTCTCGGAGGAGGAACTCTCCAGGAAGTGAGAACTGTGGGTACCAAGACAGGAACTGTTATGTTTTGCAGCTGAAAACCTTGAGACTAAGAGAGAAAGTGCCAGAACTTGGACACAAGGACAACCTATCTGACATCAGAACCTGTCTTTTAAACTCTTCAGCATGTCTCCTTATGGGCTTGCAATAAAAATGTGTTGAATGAATGAATGAACATACTAATAACAAACAACCTCTACCAGTAGATTAGAAAATACAGTTAGGAAGCACAGGTGGAGGAGAGGAGTGAATCTTGAGAATGAACAACTTTTTTACTCTCTAAGCCACTTATGATGGACAAGAGCCCATAAGGGCAATGCCCTTTTACATTTATCTACCTGGAAGCAAATAGTTTCTGGCAGCACCGCTCCAGGGAGATTTGGATTTCCTTTCAAAGCAAGCCCTGCAGTGCAAGTGCCTTGTCTACTCTCGGCAGCAGTCCTGACTAAAAGGGAAAGAGAAGTACTAGGGTGTGCACCACTAATGCTCCCTGAAATGTTCCTTATTACTGTCCTAGTTCCCATCGCCCTCCCAGTCCTACTCCCACAGCTGAGAGACACATTACGTGAGAAGTAGCGAGGACAAAGGGCCACAGGCTGTTGGTTAAGAACACAGAGCCCAGAGAAGCTAGGGGAGATGTGTTTGTTCTTCATAACCAAAACAGGAAAAGCAACACGCGAACATGCAAACACATACAAAGGGACCTTTGACATCAAGCACGTTTTGCAAAATGATTGTGCAACCCTCTTTTTATATAAATTACCAGACTCTCGTTTCTCTTTATTGTCTAAAAATTCACTAGATTTGAATGCTAACATTTCTGGTGGTTTGGTGTGAAACCAGTTAAGATTGCTTGTTTAACTTGGGACTTAGAGTCAGTACTGAGTTAACTTCCCAGGAAATAAGCCTAACAACTTCAAAAGGCAGTGATAAAGTAAATTCTCTTATGTGTGAAATCACACTGGATTTTTACATGGCTCAGCTTATAGAGCACCCAGACTTTTTGAGAGAGGGAATAGGCCCATCTGTGAGCTCCACCTTGTAGGAGTGTGCAGCCAGGTATGAAAATAGCTCTAATCCCTACAGAGTGCAGTTTGGTTTGTATTCTGGATGAATCAGTTAATCACTAGCCAGAGGCCACCGTTTTGTAGTGAGAGAAGAGAGTGTGTTGATTGCAAGACTTGTCATCCCTAGATAAACTAGGACACTTGATGCCATGTCCCTCAAATGTTCCTCTTCTGTTCCTAGATGCTACAGAGGCATTCTAAGTGGACAGGGACTGAAATTCCAGCTAATAGAGCAGACCAGTGCTGTCTGTAAGAACTATGTTCTTGCTAGTATGCTAAGTCACCTGTTGATTCGACACTGGTCAGACAATGAAACAAAGACAGTTAATGATGTCACATCCAATCTATAAATCTATAATCTATTACCCTGGAGAACTGCTGAGCAATAACTGGCCACCACTAAAGCTGCTGGGTGACTTTGTCAACTGGGATGTCTCTCATGGGTTTTAGAGGTGGTGGGTGATTTTAACCTACACACACCTGTGGGATTTGGCTGAGCGGTGCTATGGAGGCTCCCTCACCAGTAAACTGGAATTAACCTTGTGTTTTCCCATTGAGCCTGTTAGCCTCAATACAGTTTAACTCTCACAAAAGCCACCTCTGGATATTTTCATCATTCTCTTGGAAACCTACTCCACTGCCCCAGGATACCAAGGCTGCAGTGAAGACACAACCGTAGCCCATTCTTTTTATTTTCTGAACAGAAACATGTAAATACGTAAAAAATTCTGCATGGAGACAATATCCATCCACTTTTCCTGTTCTTAGACACACATTCTGTGGTTAAATTGGGACCCTGTGGAGGACATTTGCTGAGAAAATGTGGACAGCAGCGATGTTACCTCTCAATCCAAAGTGGGTCGTCATGAGGAGTCCTCCTTGTGTCTTCTCTTTGGTTGGCTGAGACACCATGGGAGCCGAATGTCCTGATGATACGGGATGGATTAGGACCAAGTCCTTGTCAATCCACGGCATGAGCAACAAAGAGGTGTTTTCTGGGTTTAGCCACTGAGAGTTGTTTATGTTATTATAAGTCATATAACACTGATTATGTGTTAATACACATTCCAAAAGGACATTGGGGAAGGGTGGGTTAGAAATGTGCCAAAACAGTGTAATCAAACAGTCAAGAAAGGCTTCCTGGGAGAGTGGATCCAGAAATGTGTTTTTCGGGAGGCTGGAGAGAGAAAAAGAGGAGAGTTTGATATACACGTAACATTTCATGAATTGATGTGATAAATACATTGTCCTGTTGATTTAGCTCATCTTTAACCATACATCAGGATTATGAAAAACTATACAGAGAATTTCTGTGAGGCAGGAAGATTTTCTTACTGTCTGTATCAAGGGAGGCTCTGCATTCAGCAGGACTTGTTGAGAGAATAAATGTGTTCAATTTGAATTGATGATACATAGCATCTAAGATACAGTGTGAGCTCTCCAAATAGTTGGTGATGATGAATAGACTAATTTCAGTAGATGTGAAATTATGGGCATTCAAAAACTGTGTGAAACAAAATCTCTAGAAATATCTGTTGTCTCTTATTTGCACTATTATTTCTTAGACTGGAGTGTGTGTGTGTGTGTGTGTGCGTGTGTGTGTGTGTGTGTGTGTGTGTGTGTGTGTGTAAAAGGAGAATATTATTAAAGGAATTGAGATTCAAGGACAAAATGTAGCATGACTGAAAATTTAACTACAGTATTCTCGGAGAAGAGTACTTTATAAAAATTTGCTTTTTGAATTATTTTGTTATCATCATCATCATTATTTACCTTAAGAATTCATAAACAGTTATGAGTTAATAGTGAGGTTTTTATTTGTTATTGGTCCTTGTTGGCAGGCCATAATGCTTGCCTTCCTTGTGTGGAGCTGGTACAGGCACTTAACACATCTTACTTCTTTTTACACGTCTGCCCCTCCCTCCTCCCTTTCTCCCGCTCCCTCCTATTCAGAAAGGTCTATCTCCCTACTTCCTATTATCCATCTTTTACTTTTCTCTTTCTTTATATTTTCATGTAAATATAAGAGAAACCACATGATATTTAAGTCTGTGTGTCTGATTTATTTCCCTTAATATTATGGTCTCTGGGTTCATCCATTTTCCTACGTACAATGCGAATTTATCCTTCCTTATGGTAGAGTAGTACTCCAGTGTGTAAATACCACAATTTCTTTATCCATCTGTTGATGGACATATAGGTTGCTTCCAACGTGTAGCTATTATGAATTGTGCTGGTATGCAGATGCATATGAACGTATCACTGTAAAATGACATCTTTAACTCTTTTGGGAAGATCCTCAGAAGGGGAATGACTGAGTTGAATGGAACTTCTATTTTTAAGTCTTCCAGGTATCTCGATACTGATTCCCATAGTGGTGGTACTAGTTTACACTCCATCAACAATGTAGAAGGGTTTCTTTTCCCTGCAGCCATATAACAATGAGATTTTTGAATTGTTAAATATGTTTGAATTTTTCATGCCCTTGAATTTCATTCACCTGGGTTCAGCCAATACACTTTTGGCTAACACTTTATTTTATTTTTAAATTAATTAAATTGATTGGTACATTTTAGGTATGCATAGTGGTCACATTCATTGTAGGGAACTTGGCTAATATTTAAAAGGGAAGGCCAGGGATATAGCTCAGCAGCACAGAGCCTGCCTGGCAAGTGCAAGGCCCTAGTTCAATTCTCAGCACCAAAAAATAAAAATAATAAATAAATGGAACCCTTGGGCCTGACTTAAATGATGTGCTTTCAAGAGTAAGACTTTAAATAAAGTAGCATCGAATTTTTAAATTTCTAAACTACACAAGAACATATCCTTAGAAAGTTAGGTGTAAAGCAAGTTAGATACTTCCCAGTACTTTTTTTTTTTTTTTTTTTTGCTTCAAAAGTATATCCTTGGTTGAAGCCATTATCTGAGCTTGTGATCAAATGGAATCATCATTCTTCTCTTCGCTGGCCTGAGAAACAGCCATTTCCACTCAGAGAGGCAGCTGTGCACTCTTTGGGACCCTTTTATTTCCTTTATAGGAATAAGAGCAGTGCAGGACATTGAGAGGTGGGAGTTGGCTCATGCCTTCCCTAACTGGAGCTGTGCTTCTCCCTAAAAAGATAAATTCACGCTAATAATACATTGCTTTTTATATTTTATAAAATCTCAGTTTTGCATTTCAGCCCTCTACTAATTACTTTCTACTGTGCAGGGAGGGCACAAAAATAAATCTGGGTGGCACAATTGAGTATTTATTTCTGCAGCTCACACTTACTACAGGTAGCAGCAGAAGCGGGAATTGAAGCCATATGGTCTATCTCCGGGGCCCTGGGCCCAGAACATGGTGACACCGATATCCCGGTACCACTGGAATCACCTGTTCATGGTGATTGCACCCATTACTTCCAGCAGTGGGCCTAAGAACTGTTCCAATGCAAAGCACACAGCATCCGACCCTGGGGGTGTCACTAAAACTCCAAACCAAAAAACCCACAGTCCTTCCATGGTATTGTAGAGCTAGTGGTTTTCAAATACAAATGTGTGGGGCTTCTTAGAACATAAACGCAGGCGGGAATCACTACGAGGCATCTGCTGAAGCAGATGCATTTGCATGCATTTTGGTGGTCTGGAATATTTATGAAATGAGAGAAACAACCGTCACTCTTCAAATCAATGTGATGTCTGTCTAAGATGAAAGGGTGGGCTTGTGAATTAATCAGGTGAACTTGCGAACTTGAATCTAAATGGCCACATTTCAAGTGTCAAAATCCTTGACATGTAGAATTTCCAGCTCATGTAGAAATGTATTTAACACTTAAAGGATGCCCAAGACCTACTCCTGATTCTTTCCTGTGTCTCAGGTTGCATATGATAATGTACATACAGTGAGATTCTCTTGAGCTTGCTCAGGCTCCACGTAGCTGGACAGGCATTTTGGAGAATGGTTCATATCCTGAAACCTCTCCCTCTAGTCCTAAGTGCTGCAGCAGAAATGACATCCTGACTTCCAGGACTCATGCCTGCTTTAATTATGGTTTCCATGCAGAGCCTAGGGCTACAAACATTCCAGACACTGTGAAATGGAAAAGGGGTTGCACCAGGGAGGCTCAGGGGAAAACAGAGAGCACAACTGGCACAGTGAACTCTGAAGAGCCCTGAGGCTCAGGCAGCATCAGCCCCTCCATCCCTGCATCCTTCCCAGCCCAGCCCCATTCTATCCTCTCTGGTGCTGAGTGCATGGTTTCCGGTCCAATAGAGAAGAGTTCAGTGTTGGGAGCTGAGATCTCAAGTCATTAACTTGAAGTCAACACAACAAATAGGTAGGATGCAACTGTACTTACTAACACTGTATAAAGATAACAATCCATGGTTTATTGAAAGAGCACCTGTGAATGGAAGGTGTAGTTTGAGAAGTGCATGCAAAAGAAAGGAAAATGGGATTGATATGTTTATTTAAGAATGACATGAAAAGGAAGCAGATCAATATTAATTTGCTCTTCATTTATCCTCCTTATTTTGTATCTTTTAAAAGAGATGTTTTGAAATATTTCTTTTTCTTGAAGAAGAAAGGATAGTCATAAGAAATGCGATGACCATTTACTGAGTACAGAGAAAAACTTATAGTTGTTTCATGCTTTCAAGTGGCAAGGGGATAAATGGAAATCAAACTATTCGTGGGCTGCTGTTAACTCATATTTTTCTCTTTAATGAGATTATAAAGAGCTATGTCAAATGGATGCAGCCTGCGTAACGATAACAAACCTTCCATCTTGCTGGTCACATTCCTTCATGGTAGGTGACTTCATTGTCTTTGGCCCACCCAGGAGGCTGGTGGAGCACACTTCTGGATGTGTCTGGGTGGATCTCGGAGGTGCAACCTTAGCCACTGTTTGTGACCCTTCCTCCCTTCATCACTTCCTCCCCAGTGCCCTCCATCTGCTCTAGTTCACAGCCACCACACACTCAGTGGCTTTGCTCCACCACACCCTTCCACCATGGATGTTTTTACCTAAGAGCCCACAAGGCATGGACTCAATCCCCTCAAACCATAAACTCCTACTTCAAGTTATGGGTGGCAGGCATTGTGTCCCAGTGGTGGAAAAGCCGACAAATGTAAGGGTCCTCCTAGAGTGCTCAAGGAAAAAAACTAACATGACCAATGGAGAATAATCTTTCTTTGAATTTCAAAATCCATTCCCAGGTCCTATTTATAAGGTAGTAATTCATTGGGCATGTAATATTCAAGTAAGTCCAGGAAGTTCTTTATTGAATAAAAAGATATACTGATAGAGCTTATTGGGGAATTAAATAAGAAAAAATATATGATAATTGATACCTAGAAGATATTTGATAAAAATCCTGTGTTTCTAACTTAAAATTTAACCTTATCATAGCAGTTCTGGACAGTGCAATACAAATAAAACAGACATGGCAGAAATGGGTATATAAATGGAGAGAAGAATTATTATTTATACTTTAAACATTTTGCATAAATAACAAGTATAGACTAGTTACCAATTCAAGAAAATCTACCATTAAATAGAAATTGGTAGTGGCCACTGTTGTAGACTGAGGTCTGGAACCAGGCCCAAGAGACCAGACCAGGTAAGCACGGAGTCACTTATGCCAGGTGCCACACAAACCAAGTGAATTTAAAAGAGGCCAATTATCCAACAACAAGAAACTTCCAGGGACCAATCAGAAGGGCCCAAGGTACCTGAGCTGGGTGATAAGGATGTTCCTTTCACTTTAACCCTGTAAGGAAAATAAATTTGCAACAACTAAGCTGCTTTTTCTAGCTCCTTTCTTGCTGTAAAGCCCAGCTGCTCTGCTGAGCTCCTCACAGTTCCCTGCATTTTATGAATGGGTGCTGTCTGACTCAGAATTACTGTTAAGAGTGAATTGAATCTTTATATTTAATTGTTGAAATGTTTACTTTTTAAGACTACTATGAGCTCACTGGAAGCTGTAGTCAGTGTCTTCTGCTTCTGTTGAAAAACAGTCCCATATCACTGTCCACAGTGCTAAAAGGCAGCCTCATGGAGAGTCCGGAAGCTTTGCCGGTCAGCCCAGCAGCATGCTCATAGACGTGCAGAACCTTCATGCCCATTTAATACACATATTTCGTTTGTGTTCACCCTGGCCAATCCCTTCCCCTGGCACTGCTCTTGTCCCCTCTCACCTGATTAAAAACCACAAGCTTGTATCCTCTCCCCCGTCACACAATCCCATTTGCCTTCTCTGCTGCCCCTGTCCTATTAGACTCAAGCACTGTGGCAAGGTGCTTGAAAAGCACCTTGAAAAGCCATCCCTTGGCCTGACCGAATCCTCCTGCTCTCGCTCTCTTGCTTAGCACTCTTGCCTGGTAAAATCCTTTAGAAGTTGTCCTCATCACTTGCGCTCCTGGATCTCCCATGCTTGCTTGCACCCATGCCTCCCAAGTCTTTGCCTCTCCCTTGGTCAAGGTCACCCTTATATTGGTGCACAGCAGGGATCACTTCTCAGTCCTGTTCTCCCTCCCACTGCCAACGGCATCAGACTCAACCACTCACTTCTGCTCTTGAATGTTTCTTTATGTGAGCAAAGTGACACCTTTCCTCTTGCTCTTCCTGCAGCCCAGTAGCTGTAATTTGTCTCCTGTGGTGGACATTCCTTACCATCTCACCTTGTGCATAGGGGAGTGTCTCAGGGAGCAACTCTAAGACCTCTTTCTATGTCAGCTCCCTACTCAGTTGAAAACAAGCATTTCTATGGCCTCAAATATTTTACATATGCTGATCCCTTCCAAATCTCCCACATTCCACCAATTCTCAAATGAAACTTTCCTCACATTTTATTGTATCTGAAATTGAGTGGTCATCTTACAACTGATCATTTAGACGAGGGTTTTGGAGTACTTGTGCTGGACTGCACAAACACACAGTTATATATCTGCACAAAAATATAAATGTGTAATTGTTGACATTATCAACAACTCAGTTGAATTAGGTGTATATTTGCTAATTGGTTCCACACATCAAACAGTACAGTTGAAAGGAGAGGAACCGTCAAATGTCCTGGAAGAGATGAAAGATATTTCTAGTAAAGAGAATGGTGTGGTTAACCCTGTATTGCACAGGACCATCATTAGACGGTCAAGCATCCACTTGCCAGAGGCTTTGAACAAAAGTGCTGAACTTTCCGCACCACGCAATTCACTTGAAGGGAAAAGTTGGACTTCAGGGAAATGGTGTACTGCAAAGTGGAGGTCTGCAGTGCAGAGGAACTAGAGACAGTGGCAGTGCTCTTGCAGGAAATGTTGCACTTGCCAAAATTCTTGAGGGTAGAAGATGCAACCTGTGGTGCACGCGTTTGTCATATTATTTACAGGTCTCCTAGTAAAGAGAAGCCACATCTAAATCTCATACAGATTACAAAATCATGGCTTGTGCTTCAGTAGGATTTTTGGTGTCTTTTCTGGGTAGTGGGTGTGCCTTGCAAGTAGGAGGCTGTGTACACTGGTGGGAGGCAGCAGGGCAGACACAGACAGATGCATTATTTAGCTTCCTTTAAGGGCTTCCTTATTTGCATGCCCTCGTTCCCCTAAGTGGACAGTCCCTGACTCTTAGCTTTGCCTCGTACTTGCTTTAGCCAGTAGAATGTTAACAAATGTGATCCAAGCACAAGATTAAAATGTACACATGCAGGGCTGGGGATATAGCTCAGTGGAATAAGCGCTTGCCTAGCAAGCGCAGGGTCCTGAGTTCGATCCCCAGAACCGCAAACAAACAAACAAACAAACGTACACATGCTTTCTGCTTTCCTTCTTAATGAGTGGTTTTCTGAGTCCTCTTTCCTAGCCACGAGGATATTTCTAGGTATATACATCAGCAAGAGAAAACGAGGTGAAGTGTCCAGCTGCCCTGGGCTTCCCAGCCAGCCCAGCTGCCCCAGCAGAGGGGTCTTAAATCGGCACACAGCCATCTGTGAGAAACTTACCAAGACGGGAACATCTGGTCCAGCTCCTTGTAAATTACCCACCATGCAGAGAAATGTAACTGTACAATGGCTGGGCTCAATTCCCCCCAGTGGTAGCTGCATGGACAGTAGAGTGGACCCATCACTTTTAGTGACAGAGGTAGAGTTAGGATCCACAAACATAGTTACTAAACAGCAGGTTAAAATTCCGGGTGAGGGGAAGCATCTAATAAGTTGAGGAAAGGGCACAGATGCAATCTTTTCATAATAATCATAGTGGATACTAACAACAGGATCTACTATACGCCAGCTACTGGGATACTGCCATGTCCATTTTCCAGATGAATAAATTACAGATCAGAGAGGTAGTCGTTTATGCACAATATCATCAGAGTTTCACGGAAATAGAAGTCTCTCTCTCTTTTTCCCATGCGAAGAATTATTTATGCAACTGTGAGGACTGCCTCAGAAAGTTTGGGATCCCTGTGGCAGGCTGGAATTCTCAGGCTTGAGTTAGAGCTTCATTCTACAGGCAGCCTTGCTTCTCCCTCAGGGAAGTCCTAGCTCTGCTCTTCTGGCCTTTCAATCCGTTGAAGCGCGGCCACTGGGATTATCTAGGATAATCTCCTTCGCTTAAAGTAAATGGATTATAGATTGTAATCACACTCATAAAACCTTCACAATACCCAGATTAGTGCTTGACTGATTAACTTGGACCTAGAGTGTAGCCAGGTTGAGACATAGAGCTGACCATGGCCACCACAGTCTGTAAGTGGCTGAACTAACAGGGGAACCCAAGTCCACCTACTCCAAGGCCACTGAACTCTGCCCATGTCATCTCGGCCTGTACTCCAGTAAGGGCCTGCATGACTGTTACCAGAAATATGCGAACATGAGCTAGTTAACTATTTGTCAGAAACAGGGAAATATACACAGACTGGTCAAGAACTGTGGTATGTGTTTACACCTTTAAAATATAGCATAGTAAGACACATTGTTATTAACCCCCTCAATACATTCCTCGCCACTTTAAACACACTTGTCCCTTTGTTCTCGCTGCCTTTTGGAGCAGTACCGGAAACCTTCTGCAAGTGTCTTTACGAGTGTGACGAAGATACAGTGAACACTGCTGGGGAGGAAAGGCACGTGTGGAGAAGCCCTGTGATGTGTCCTCACCCCCCACATTCCCCAGAGTTGGTGCTGCACGACTTCCGGCTCTTCCTCAAAGTGACCGTGGAAGGCAAACATGTTTTCATCAACCTGCTTTTACAAAGCAAATTCTCAATTTAAGAAGAATACCAGGCATGGTGGTGCACAGCTGTAATCCCAGCCCTTGGGAGGCTGAGGCAGGAGGATTGTTGTGAGTTCAAGTCTAGCTTTGGCTACATAGTGAGTTCAAGGACAGCCTGAACTACATACTGAGACTTTGTCTTTAAAATAAATAAATCAATAAATGTAAACATTTTTGAATTCATTCAGGACAGTGCAGCAGTCATGATAGCACATGTAAAGGCCCTCAGGAAGGGAGACTTCCAGAACTGCTTCAAGAGGTGGCAAGAATGAGGGGCTGTGTGTTCATAGTGTGAGTACAGAGTTTCTGAGGTGGCCTAGGTGCAAGGTGTCTCACTGTAATAAAGTTTTAAAAGATTGTAAGCATTCACAGTACGTATCTCTTGATTATATCTCATATTTTTATCTTAGTTGGAAGTTAGGCCTTCAGTTCAATAATACTAAGATTTACTTAGTAGAAACCTTTCAGAAGCAGCATCAGTAAATAATGATTCATGAAGAACAATGTGTGAAATGGGCACATTTATAGCATCTAATAAGGCTGCTTGAAATCAGCTTCTCAGTGGATTTGAAACCATCTTTGCAATATTATTTAAAACATTAATCTAAGGAATCATGAAGGGTTTATTCCATAAATGAAAACTTCTATTAATATTGCTGAACTTATTACTATTTTTGAAATAATTCTGAGTCAAGTGAGCCTTACAGTGCAGGAGATGACCTTTAAAGAAATAACTCTAATATTTTGCTTACTGAAGTTTGATGTGGTGGGCTGAACAATAATCCTTCCAAAGCCATCCAGGCCCCAGTTCCCAGAACCTGGGAATGTCACTGAGCATGGCAGAGGGCTGGACGATGTGGCAGAGTGAGGATTTCCGGGTGGAGAGGTGAGCCTGGTGTGAGCAGGTGGCCCTGGGAACTCACGGCAGACCTCGACGGAGGGAAGCAGGAGCAGCCAGAGAGGAAGTGATTGCACTGATGTGCTATGAAGATAAAACCAGAAATACATGCAGCTGCTTGAAGCTGAAAGATGCAAGGAAGAAGCAGTGAATGGAGGAAAACTTTTCTGTCTCTACTAGGGAATCTGCTTAAAGACAGGACATAATTGTCTCTACGGGGCACAACTCCTGACAGCCCAGAGACACAGCAGCACTGGAGGACACTGCAAACAAGTTTTCTCCATTCGTTTCCTCCTACATTTTCCCCTTTCCACAATTTCCTGTGCTTGAAAGCCTAAAGCCACTTTCCCTGTTCTGCTGTTGCTCTACAAATGTACTCCTGTTTGCAGAAGGTACAATGCAAGTGGAGTCCTGAGCCGTCACAGGTGATTTGCACCGTGGTTTCTCCTGTACGGTATGTGTTGCATGTATTTATAAATTGTTTCTCTCTTCTAAATCTATCTTTTGTTATACTTATCCGTTCTCTTCCAACTACAACACCACAGGAGCTAAAGAAAACAATGCTTTTTCTTCCTCTGTAGGCTCTCATCGCTTCACAGATGCAGGGGTACAGGGAGTGTGGGGATAAGGCTGGGAGAGGAGAAGCACACGCTGCTGTACTTTCGAAGTCAGAGAACATGTCTGGCAGATTTCCCTGTCTTCCACATAAAGAAGTCTTAGCAGGAAGTGCCTGAAGAACTTTTCTCTGGGTCTTGGACAAAATACCTAAGAATGAGGTGGTAAGGGTAGGACTGTAAATACGAAGCATACCTGAGGCGCTGAGACCTCCACACTGCGGGCCCTCACAGCCTGTAGCCCCCGATGGTGCAGCATCTGAGGTGTAGATGGGCCCCTTCCCCACCAGGACTCTCCAGGGCAAGCTTTTGTGATTGCCTGTGGTCAGGCCCAAAACTTACTCGAGGATCTGCCATCAGAACCAGACACCTCTTGAATCCAAGGTTAAAGGATTTGCAAAAGATTTACATGTAACATCCTCCATTTTGAAGACAATTTATGCTCTTACCCTCCAACAACATGATTATTGTTCTTTAAAATATTTGGCACTACGATGGGTAAAAATCTCCTTGATTTGATTCTAATTATTGGTCAGTAGTAAAGTGGAATTCCTTTCTATGTTTACCAATAATGGACACATGTATTTTGTGCATTTCTATTATTACTTATTATTCTTTTTATTTACCTTTCTTTCAGTTATATAAGATGAAAATGTTTCTAATTTTTGCATTCGGTTATGGTGCGTTACAGAAACTTTGAGTATTTTTATAAGCACTATTCCATTTCCCCTTCTGGTTTATCTTTAATAATCATAATTAGAAAGTCCTTACTTAATACAAGGTTCTAAAACCATTCAGTACTTTCTTGGAGTCACTGCCAGGCACATGTATTTGTACAGTTTTATATGGGTTCATCATGGGGAGGCAAAGAGGCAACATAATTACACAGTTACTATCTGTACATGAGCTAAATAGCAGATGTGCAGGGACTAGTTACTGATAGACACTAAGAGAAGACACCCTGGCTTACTGGTCAGTGACAAGACCTTCAGTTAATCTGGAGAGGCTTTTTATGAGGTTTCAAGGAATAATTCTTATTTGCTATGATCAAAGGGGTTAGCCAGTTATGCCAATAGTATATGCATTTATTGAATACTCCATTGCTTTCTTACTGATTTGAAATGTCAGCTGTATCATTTACTAAGTTTGTGAGGTTATTCTGGTGCTGATTTCTCAGCATTTTAATTACTATAGCTTTGCAATTTATTTTAATATGTGGTAGGTCAAGACTTGACATTTTATGCTTGCTTTATAATTTTTTCCTTGGCTCTTCTCATCCATTTATTTTTTTCAGACAAATTTTAGACTTGTTTCATTAGGTCTTATCCCCTCCCTAATTTCCACTGGGACTTCAGTTGGATTTAGGGTATATTACTAGATGAACTTTAGATAATGAATTGATACCTTCTTAATATAGAGCTTCTCTATTTAGATGATGGCTGGTATATCCCATTAATTTGGACTAGATTTTAATGAGACAGGGATGAAAATCATGCCCTTGGTTGAAGAAGAGCAAGAGGCACTCTTGAATTTTTTTTTGCCTAAATGGAAGGAGGGGCTTTTCTTTTTTGGATCTGGCTGAGCCGGCGTTCAAATAAGAGCCAACAAATCACGTACAGCCGAGAGAGTGATTGCGGCGGGAGAGACGCTTCCAGCTCCTGAACCCGATCGGCTCAGAGGTGGCTGTAACCAGGATTTGTAGGAGGCAGTGGAGCAGAGGAAACTCAGAGAATGCGCTACTGGGACAGATTGCGCCAATCTGGGCAGCAGTCCAGGATCCCGCTCAGAGCCCCGCCCCCGCAGCCGGCGCCGCGCCAACTGGAGCCGCTGTGATCAGCAGGATTTCTGAGTCGGGAAAAAGCTCGATCCAGGGAGATACACCTGAACGGCATTCCTGTCTGCAGGATCCCAGGGTGAGTTGCAAAATTCCAACTGATCGGGCTGCCCTTCGCGGCCTGAGCATTAAAGGGCCAGCTGGACAAGCCACGCATCGAGAAGTGGGCGGATCCTGAGAGCTGGGCGCCCGAGGGATCGGTGCTGCGCTTGGGTGGCAGCTCGGCTCAAATTGCATACAGCCGAGAGAGGGATTGCGGTGGGACGGATGCCTCCAGCTCCTGAACCCGATCGGCTTGGAGGCGGCTGTAACCAGGATTTGTTGGAGGCAGCGGAGCAGAGGAAACTCAGAGAATGCGCTACTGGGACAGACTGCGCCAATCTGGGCAGCGGTCCGGGATCCCGCTCAAAGCCCCGCCCCCACAGCCGGCGCCGCGCCAACTGGAGCCACTGCAATCGGCGGGATTTCTGAGTCGGGAAAAAGCTCGATCCAGGGAGATACATCTGAACGGCATTCCTGTCTGCAGGATCCCAGGGTGAGTTGAGTGGGCGCTCTAACCGGCTTTTCCTGAGTCGGGAAGAAGCTCTGCCCAGCGAGTGACATCAAAGCAGCTTTAAGGACTGCGGGATCTCCGGGTAGGAAGAGCTAGCTAGGCGCCCCTAGGGGATTTGTGAGGGGGGAAGGAGCTCCACCCAGGGAGGAACACCTGAGTGGCCTGTCTGTAAGACCCCTGAGGCAGCAAGCTGTTTATACACCCCAGACAGGTCTCGGGGTAGTGAGTAGAAGCGGAAATCTCAGCAGACAGCTTAAGGGTCATTCTCCCAAAGAGAAGGAATCATTGGAGCAGCCTCTGCAGCAGACCTTTGCCTGCTGAACTGCCTGGGGAATTTATAGCTCCACATTTTGAATCTGATACCCAAAAATGGGAAAACAGAGGAACAAAACGCAATCTCAAAACTCAACCACACCCAGAACAAGTTTTGAATGTGAGGATACAGGGGAACCAGGAAACCACATACCTGCAAGTTATGAAATGATTGCATCCGAAATGAAACAACTCCAACAGGTCATAAAAGAGCTTAAAGCAGAAATAAGCCACATAACCGCAATGATTTCTCAGACTGAAAACAATGAAGGAAGAAATGTTCCGGGCACACAGAGAAGAAATAGACAAAACACTAGAAGAAAATAGGAAACAAATGGAAACGTTACAAGAGCAATTTAGGAATGAATTACCAAGAATGAAACAGGTCCAAAGAGAATGCAAGGATTTGAAAACTAATGCTGAAAGCATGCAAAACCGTTTAAACTAAACTGAAGATAGAATTTCAGACTTTGAAGACAGCATGGCAGCTTATGAGCATGAAAGGAAGAATCTCATGATATCAACAAAGACACAAGAAAAGTCAATCCAACAGCTGCAAGATGAGGCAAAACGTAACAATATTCGAATTATAGGAGTGTGTGAAACAGCAGGAGATCTCACAAATGACATAAAAGGAATATTTGATGAAATAATAGCAGAAAATTTCCCAAACAAGCTAAAAGATACTGAAGTTCAGTTAAGCGAGGCATATAGAACCCCAATGATCCATAACCCAAAGAAAAACGCACACAGGCATATAATAGTCAAGATCCCAGATATCCAGCAAAAGAACACAATACTAAAAGCTGCTAGAGAAATGAAACAGATCACCTATAAAGGAAAGCCCATCAGAATCACAGCAGATTTCTCAATGGAAACCATGAAATCAAGAAGAGCTTGGAGCGAGATACTACAGATTCTGAGACAAAACAACTTCCAACCCAGACTGATGTATCCTGCAAAATTATCCCTCAAATTCAATGGAGAAATATAATATTTCCACGACAAAGAACAAGTGAAGAACTTCATGAGTGCCAAACCAGCATTGGAAAAAGCACTAAAAGATATTCTAGACAGAGAAAAAAGAGACCACAATCCCAAGAACAGCTATAGAAATAACTCCCTAAACAGAACAAATAATTAAACAGTCAGCAAAAGAAGGAAAACTTCAAATAAATAACATGACTAGAGTAAGCCAACATATAACCATGATAACCATTAATGTAAATGGCCTCAACTCAAAAGTCAAAAGGAAAAGATTGGAAGACTGGATTAAGGAACACAATTCAACGATATGCTATATACAGGAAACACATTTTACTCAAAAAGAAATCCACAGGTTGAAAGTTAAAGGTTGGAAAACAATTCTCCATGCAACAGGCCCCCAGAAAAAAGCAGGGGTAGCTATTATGTTTGCAAACAATGTAAACTTCAAAGCAAAAACAATCAAAAGAGATAAAGAAGGCCACTACATACTAGTTAGGGGAAAGCTACAAGAG
>PVLD010011617.1:0-64378 GCA_004027595.1 Dinomys branickii
CATTTTGGACACTTTAAAACATATTTATATGCACCGGTCAGCCAATAAACAAATACGTTAGTGCCTCTCTCCTTCCCGATGTTATAAACCCTCATCAATAAATCACAATACCTTATACAGACCAAGGACTCTGTAAGAGTTTTAAAATCCAACTGTTTATATATACACGAATCCCACACCCAAGCCCTGCCTATGCTAAGGGCAGGTGTGACGGAGGAGAGAAGCCCTGTCCTTGCGAACTGGAGACTGGGATATCCTGAAGCAGGAAGAGACCTTGGCTACCAGCTGGTCCTAAGTGTGCTCTTTAGAAATAGCAGGCAGAGATGCAGCAGTGACAGAGTACTTAGCCCTGGGGAGGTGATAAGTGCTGGGAGCTCCGTGGGGAGGGAGGACAGTGGTGACTGGGATGGTGGCGAAGAGAGGTAAGAGGAAATGGGACCTAAGAGCTGCTGCCAGGGTCTGGCCTGGAAGAAGAGGCACCCGGAAGGGGTTGCTTGGTAACAAGAGGATCTCTGAGCTCTTCCCAGTCTCTGAGCCCAGTGGAGGAATGTCTCTCCCATGAGGCCAGGGGGATGGTTGCCGTTTGCACCGCCGGGGGCATCTTCAGGTTCAGCCTTAAGGGGGACAAGTGGGGCCAACGTAGGGTGGTGTCTCGGGCCACTCAGTCTGCATGCATGAACATCAAAGCACCTGTCCCTTTTCTGGTTTCAGACCATTATCCCTCCCCTCACCTCTGTTCCCTGCTACACTAGTGACTCCCCTTGTCCTCAGGGGAAAAATCTGAAACCCTCCAGGGCAGATACTACAGCCCAGGATAAAATCCAACTATGGTCCCTGGGGAGGGACTGTGACAGTCACTCCTTCACATCTGCCGTGCATGCTTTAGCTGATAGGGTGCTCAGGACCGCCTATAACGCAAATCCGTGGATCCTAAATGGGGCCAGAAGCCCCTGAGATGTTCTGTGCAGGAGTTTCTGGATCAATAGGCCTGGGTGGAGCCTAGAAATTGGCATTTCTAACAAACTCCCTAGTGTAGTTGGTGTTGGTTTGAGGCTCATACTTTGAGGACCATCGAGGTCAGTGGCCCCCAACCTTTGGGTCACAGATCGGCACCACAGTCTGTGGCCTGTGAGGAACCAGGCAGCACAGAAGGAGGTGGGTGGTGGTGGAGGAAGTGCAGCTTCCTCTGTATTTACAGCAATCCCATCACCTGCATTATGCCTGAGCTCAGACCCAGCATCAGATTCTCATAGGAACTCAAACCCTACTGTGAACTGCATGTGCAAGGGATCTGGGTTGCAGGTTCCTTATGAGAATCTAACATCTGATGATCTAAGGTGGAGCTGAGGGGGTGATGTTAATGCTGGGGAGCAGTTGCAAACATAGATTCACAACAACAAAGAGGTCTGACTGCATGATAAAAATAATACACTTGGAACACCCTAAAGCTATCCCTCCCCTCCTTTACGTGGAAGAATTGTCTTCCAGAAAACCTGTCTCTGGGGTGTCAAAAAGGTTAGGAAGTGCTGTTTAGGTGTTATTATTTAGATGGAAGAGGGTCTGAAGCATGATCTGGTTCTTAGGGGGCTTTTTAGCGCCCTCTGTTGGTGATTGGCAGCACGGCAGGCTTTTTCTGTGACCGTGCACAGTTACCATACTCAAATGTTTCCCCATTGATACTGTGGGAGACTGAAATATCCCACCCGGGATGTGTGTCATTGGCATAATTCTAGCTGGCTATTCAGGGACCCTAACCCACAGCACAGGGAAGAATTTGGAGCTTGCAGGTCACAGTGCACAGGTGAGGTGAGGAGTGTCATTCTGCCCCCTGGAAGGTGGTGGCTTTCAGAGGCAAGGGCTCCCACAAAACTGCCAGGGCTGCAGGTAGTGTGTCAAAGGCTGAGGGAGGCCTGGGCCTGGGCTACTTTGGATCATGCCCAGGAAGTGGCATGGGTACAAGGACCTCAGACAATGGCCCCCCTTGGGATGGTGGTGAGTGGAAGAGGTGGGAACCCAACCCAGGTATGTGGCTCTAGAGCAGGACTCCTGGCCACGGCGCCATGTGACTGTGAGGAGGCTCCTGGAGCTCACTGGCCTCCAACCACACCCGTGGGGCTGTGGAGAAGCTCCCAGAAGCCATCTGCTCTGCCTGTGCTGAAGGTGCCTATTTGCCATCAGGGCCCAGAGACAGCATGGAGAGCAGACCTCGGGAGGGACCGGCTGCGGTTCCCTCACTGAGCCCAGTGCTGTGGCTGCTCGCCCCCTGGACCCTGTCCAACACTGCACACATGCTTGTGCATGCATGCACACACACACAGACTCGGTAAGCTCTCAGAATGGTCAAGGACAAAGAGCCTCCTGCACGGGGAGGGTGTCCTCCGGCCAAGGACACAGAGCCCAAGGACCCTGATGACACAGCAGCCACTTTCCAGTCATTGCTCATCACCCCAAGACACGGGTGACAGGCCCAGGCAGGCCCAGCTGCCCCAGCACTTGGCCCAGCCTCTGTCAGTATTGTGTGCAGTGCCAATGGAGAAAGGGGACAGGGACCGAGAAAGATCGAGTGTAAGATGAAGAGGAGGCTGAGACACAGGGACAGGAGCTGGAGAGGGAGACACGGGGATCAGAAAGACAGAAGGACAAAGAAAAGCCACCTCGGGGGTCAGAGGTGGGGAGGCAGGAGGAAGAGGGAAGCCATACAGGTCAAGGCCCCCAGAGGGGCGCCCCATACCCCGCATGAGAGCAGAGAAGACAGGGCAGGAGGGGCGGGGTGTCACAGGCTGGGAGAGCAGAGGTTCAGGGAAGCAGGAGCAGAGGTGGGAGCTGGAGGAGAGACCGGGAGACTGAGAGACAGGTTGGGGCAAATGGGCTGGGGCCTTCCTGGAGGGGGCAGCACCGGAGGAAGGAATGAGGAAGAGTCAGCTGTGCACAGGAGCAGAGAAGGGCAGGGAATGGCGAGGCAGAGACGGTATAGACGCAGAAGGAGGGGCGGGCCTCATCCCGAGGGCAGCCAGGGCTCCTGGTGGGTTCCCAGCAGGCGAGCGTGTGGGCCTTGAGCCGGAGGCAGAAGACGCTGGGCGGATCGTGGAGTCCCGTGGCCCACGCAAAGGAAAGTGCTAAGCCAGGTGGGAATGCAGGCGGGTGGTGCGCAGGGAACAGTCCAAGGGCTGCAGGGTTGGGGACTGAATGACGGAGGCCGGAAGGGGGAGCTGTGTCATGGGCCATGATAGAGGTGGCCAGCGGGGATCAAATGGCCACCTTCTTCTTATGGGGCGCTGTGGCTCTGAGCATCTCTGTCACCCACTCACGGTGTAGGATGGTGCCCAGCTCTGTGGGTCTCTCCCAGGAGGCCAGCAAGTCCCTCACTGCACAGCAGCACCTAATACCGGGCCTGGACAAAAGCCACGGGCACACCAACTAGGCACACTCTCAGGTGAAGAGGCCCTGACGCCCGGCCACGAAGAGGCAGGACTTGACTCGGAGGGTCATAAAGCCAGAGGGTAACGAGGCCTATGGCAGCCTCACTGGATTGGCTGGGCAGTGCTCTGGAATCACGTAGGGTTACTCTTGTACCTAAAGGCGGGGCACATGGTCATAGTCCTTAAAAAGAGATAGAACAAATGTATTTCATCAGAGTAGGTATAATGCAGTAAGAATCAGGCCACCTGGGAGACAGCATCAGGAGAGCTACACAGAAGAAATGACAATGCAGGTGGGCTTTGAAGGCTGAGTAGGAGTTTGTTGTTGCTGAGAACAAGGGGCAGAGGCAACAGAGGCTAAGATAAGCACACAGAAGGCACTGAGGTGGGACCGGGACCTTGAGAACTGTCGGTGTCTCTTCCTTTCCACTCTCATAGGTGTATCTTCCTTTCCAGTCTCATCATCCGCTTGGGCCATTACCTTCCAGCTGAATCCCCTGCATCCAAGCCTATGTCAGGCTCTGCTTTGGGTGGAGACAGATAACATGGGCTGTGCGGGGGTGGGACCTGGGAAGGAGGTGCTGTGCTGGCAGCCATCCCAGGAGGGAGGCGCACACATCCCTGAGTCTCTTCTTTAGGCTGAACCCTTGGCTGGGCAATGGGGGACCGGTGGCCTCTGCCTGTCCAGCCCTCTCTTCTCCCTGGGGACATGTGACAGAAGGGACGAGACAGAGCACAGGAACCATCAGATGCGTTTTCTCTCTGCCTTTGGAGCGTGTCGCATGGGTTGGGGGCAGCAGATTGATGTCCCTAATTACACTTGGCTCAAGCTGATATTAAGAATCTGTCTCATCCCCGGATCTCACAGTAACAGCGGACGGAGGGGAAGGTGCCAAGAGGCATGCTGGGTAGCCGAGAATGACAATCTGGGAGATGATAGTGGGCAAGTCGCAGCTGCGAAGGCAGGTGACTGGCGTTCTTGGGTTGCCCTTTGATGACTTCCAATGGGTCCCTAGGCCGGAAGCCCCCTGTCTTGAGGCTGAGCAACCCCAGGTAACCGCAATCCAGACTTGGCATCTGGACCACCAGGGGATGAGAAATGCTCCTGAGGGCCTAGTTAATATTTCTCCCTCTGGTTGAAGGTTCGCTTCGCCTGATTTGTTTCTGGTGGTATTAAACATCTGCCGAGCGCCCACTGTGTGTCCAGGGTTATGCAGCAAAGGAAGGCACGCGCTTCTGTCCAGAGGGCTGCCGGCCACTACCTGCACCCACAGGGAGTCCGGGAACTTGAGAGCAGATGCTGGGGACTAAGGCTCACAGTGCAGACTGTGGGGTAGAGGTGGCAGATGAGGTGGACGGGCCACCAGAGGAGGGGCATAGCTGGGCTGGCAGAAAATGGGGAGCAGGGCAGGAGGGCAATGCGGCCAGCCATGGATATCTGCCTAGGAACTGCCTGGCAGAGGAGTTACCTGGGGGCCCGGGCAGCATGCGCCACCCAAGAGGTTTAGAAGTCGCAGAACCACTTTTGAGGGTGGACAGTCGCCTCCTACCTGGTGAGACACAAATAGGGCAGCAGGTGCGCCTGCGCCCTGGAGCTCACAGGCTCAGCACACTGAGGTCTGAGCAAGACTTGGCTCCGATCCTGGCTTTGGGTCGTCTTGGACGGGTTCTTCCCCACTCTGTATCTATTTACTGGGCAGTAAAGTAAACAGTTCCTTCCTCCAGCTGGAGCAAGAAGCCCCCTGGGCGATGCGTGCACGCCGGGCTGCCGGTTGCGTGGACTCGTCCCCTCCTACTCTGCGCTGTCTGGGCACTCGGGAGGGGTCACTCGTTGTTCAGGACCTTGGGACGCTACCTCAAATCCTTACAGCAACTTCCGAGTCGGCGTGTGTGACCTGGGTCAGGATTCGCTCACTAACCGCGCGCACCTGTGTCCCCCGCGCAGGGCACACCCAGGGCTGATGTGCACGCACCTCGGGCAGGGCCTGCCCAGCTTTTATAGCGAGGGCTCCACTAGGGAAGCTTGCGACGGAGCGGCCAAAGACTGCCGTGCGCCCCTGGCCACATCACTGTCCACCCCGGCCCTGCTTCCCTCTACGTACAACCGGAGGGGCCCTCGCACGGGCCCCGCGGCCCCCGCGCGCCCCTGGTCCCCCCGCCACGCCCGGCTCGGCGAACCTGCAGGGGGCGGGCCCGCCCGCGCTCCCGCCGTCCCGCGCGTGACTTCACAGCGTCGCCGGCCGCCGGGTCGCCGCCCCCGCCCGGCCGGCAGGTGCCAGGGCGGCCTGGCCGAGCCGCGCGCGCCCGGGCCCGCGGGGGTTAAGGTGCGGCCTGGACGCCGGCCCGGGCATCGCAGCGCCGGCCCCGAGCGGGCGGCTGGGCGCGCTCCCCTCCGCCTCCCGCCCCTGCCTTTGTCGCGAGTTCCCGGCCCCTCTTCCTCCCCGCCCCCAGCGGCCCGCTCCCCGCGCCTTTCTTCCTGCCTCGCCTTCCTGCGGCGAGGAGCCTCATCCATTATAAATGCGCGGCCGCGGCTGACATCAGCGCCAGCGCGGCGGGCGCCCACGAGCGAGCGGTCCCCGCGCGCAGCCCGCCGGCCCGGAGCGGCCCAGCCCGAGCGCGGGACCCCGGCCGCCGCCCCGCACGCGCGCCCGCCCCGCCGACGTCCTGCATGACGGTCACCAAGGTAGGCGGCGGGCCCGGGACCCGCGGGCGGCGGCGGGGGCGCGGGCGGGAAGGGGTGGTGCGCGCTGCGCTCGCTCCCCGGGCGCCCGGGCCGCTCGCCCTCCAGGCAGGGCGGGACGGGCTCTGGCTCCGGCAGCCCTGCGGCTTGGACACCAGCCCCCGCCCGGCGGGGACTGCATTTTTAACCCTTGCGTGAAGTGCTGCATATTTACCGCCACCGCCCCCAGCTGTGTCGAGTGCACGCTCCGTGGGTCCGTGCGTGGCGCGCATCGCTGCGGGGAGCGTGGTGCTGGGCATGGAGCAGGCCCCCTGAGGACCGGGGGCCCCACCCCACCTGCCGGCCGGGGCTGCCAGCGCGAGGAGAAGGCACTGCTCTGCCCCTGAATGACTTCCAGCGATGAGGCGGTCCCGCTGGCCAGATCGGAGACGCCGGGGAGGGAGTGTTTGTGCGGGAGAAGGGGTGGCGGGCATCTTTCCTGCTCCGTGTTAGACTAAGGCTCATAAGACTTCCCCCGGGCCCCGGGTTTACTAGAGAACTTTGGGGGTTCCCTGCAGCAGAGAGGGTAGCGTTGCAAGGGGTGGATGGGGCAGTGTGCAGCACCCAGGAGACCTGCGCTCCTGTCTACCCCAAACCCCTTGGGTGACCTTGGTGGTAGTGGGGCTTCTACTTTGGGCCTCAGTTTCCTCTTGTTCAAGTGAAAATGATACCGTGAGTCTGGGGGGTGGTGACAGGCAGTTGGAGGACCAACGAGATCAATGATGTGACCCTGCCTTGTGCAGAGGCGCTGTGAGCGCTATACACCACTCAGGGCCTGGCTCGGCTGCAGTGCTGGGCTTGGCCTTAGGCTGGGCAGCTCGTGCACCCAGGCCAGACTGCATCTTTCCCAGCTGCTCAGCTGGCTCTTGGGCTGGGCCGAGGCTGGAATGGGCCAGGCGGCCTGTGGGTCGGAGCAGAGGGGACAGATGGAGAGCAGGGCTGCAGGTGTTGTGGGGGGGCTGGGGGTTTCGGGCTCCTGTAAACCCGGGCTGCCCATGCCCTCATGAGATGTCACAGGCCCCAGGCTTCTTCGGGGTCCTTGGGCTCAACTCCTGCCTTTGCCAGTGGTCCCCAGTGCATGCTGGGAAGAGGAACTTGGGGGCGAGGGGTGCCCTTAGCACTGGCTGCTTCTGGCCTGACTGCTGTCTCCCGAAGGGGGTTAGTGTTTTGAAATGATACAAATACCATTCCACTGGGAGGGATTAGCATCATTCAGGTTATTAATGCCGGGACGTGGGCAGGCAGAACAGAAGAGCACAAGATGGGCCGGGCTAGGGATAGGAAAGATGTGAGATTAGTAATCACATGCTCTTCATGTACTTGAGTACTGAAAGGAAGGTGTTCAGTTCCCTTCAGTGTAGGAAGAAGCCGAGGCTCAGAGAGAAGTGACTTGCCAAAGGTCACCCAGCAAGGAGGTAGCAGGACTTGGGTTTACCCTCAGGGCTGCCTCAGTCTATGGCCAGTGATCTTCCTGTTGCTGGCCACTGGGCCTGGTGCCTTCCATGGTGGAGGGGTACTGCTTGAAGGCCTGGTCCTTTGCAAGCATGGGACACAGAGACCATGAGGGTGGGCACTTCTGGATAACCTGGCAGAACTGGTCTCTCGGTATCCACTAAGATCCCCATGCCCCACACCCTGCCCCTAGTGGGCCCCTCTGTGCCACTTAACCAGTGTGGCCTCGGCTTAAGCCAGATCAGAAGATTAAGTGAAATCCCCACCTTAACCCTCTCCTCTCTCCCTAGCTGGCCCTTCGCAGGCCAGCAGTGTTCTTGTAGGGCCCACAGGGCACAGGAGGGATGGGAAGGATGCGGATGAGGGCCTGGGGAACCTTCTGCCCCTGCAAGCCTCCTCCACGGGCCCAGGAGAGGCCCCTGACCCTGAACGCTGGACGGCTTGATGTTGTCTTCCTCACTCTGCCACTGCCGGGCCACAGGACCTTGGGGAAGTCATTGCCATCCCCAAGCCCCTGCTTTTCATTCTGTAAAGTGCAGGAGGCTCCTTGATGTCCGTGGTGGTCTGGTGACCCCACAAACGGGAGAACCCTGAAGGGAGTGTGGGAGATGGGGTCACTGTTACAAACCGGAGCAGCGGAGGGAAGAGGCCAGACGCAGGCTGTCCAACCTTCTGGTGCACCTGGGCTGCACTGAACGGTGGGAGTTGCCTTGGGCTGCATATTAAATGCATGCTATAGTTAAGGCAGATCAGTTACAAAACTTCCTTTTAAAAATATCTGTTATAACATTAAAGAAAAAGAGGGCTAGGCATGGTGGTGCGTGTCTGTAACCCCAGCAACTAGGGAGGCTGAGGCAGGAGGATTGCCATGAGTTTGAGGCCGGCCTGAGCTACACAGTGAGACCCTGTGTAAAAAAATGAGAGCAAGGGGGGTGGAGGATGACAGGAATAAAGGAAGCAGATAGCGAGTTCCTGGGACCTTACAGCACTTCCCGCGAGGACCCGAGCCTCATTTTCTGGTCTAGCACTATTGTTTCAAAGAATGCTAGCTGGTATTAGGGACACAGCCATGCGGACCTGCACTGTGACCTTCTCACCTGGTGGCCTCTATCCTGGTTATGACATTTTAAATTCTGTGTTCTTCTGTGCGTTTTACTAAGCTCCCTTAATTCCTTTACGCAACAAGAAAAGAATGATGCAAAAAGGAAGACTACCCGGAGGGAGGGGAGGACTGGATGCAGTGTCCCAGACCACGGCGGTCCATCCCCAGGAGGTCAGGGCCACTCCTCCACTCAGAGTCTGTCCAAGTTGCTTCCATAGCAAGGCAAGCACAAGCACTGATCTTCCTGCCTCAGCCTCCTGAGTATTAAGGTTACAGATTGCTGCCGCTGCCGGGCAGCTCCTACTTTTAAATATGTTTCTAAATTGCTTTGAACCTGAAAAGCAGAGAAGGAACTGAGTTAGAATAGGAGCCTGGAAGTTGTGATATGGGACTTCGCAGTCCCCCTTTGCTGCTCAGGATCCTTTGCATTGATTTTCAGGCTCAGTGACTGTGATGCGGCCGCAGGTGGGGGCTCTAGGGAAGAGTGGGGGTGACTCAGAGTCACCCCAGGGCTCCCGTTTTGCCAGGGCTGCTGTATTGAGTGCTTTGCAGGTTCTGGCCCTAGCTGAGAGAGTAGGTTCCCAGTCAGAGTCCCTGGAGTGGAAGAACTTGGGAGAAGGGGTGCGGGCGAGGACCCTGGCTGCCGGCATCCCGGTCTTCCTCCTCCGGAAGCAGTGGGTCTGGTCGCTGGCCCCCAGCCCCTCTCTCCTGCCCCTGGCTGCTGCTGAAGGTGACAGGATCCAGGATGGTGTGGCCCCACCCAGGTAGAGACAGCTGTGTGGCAAAGCCCCGGGGTCTTGGGGCACCTGTAGACCTGCAGGAGCACAGAATGTTGCAGAAGTCACAGGGCTAAGCGAGGGAACTGAGGTCCAGGTCAGACGCTGTCACTTCCCCATAGTCATCCGGCAGCGAGGCTGGAGCCTGGGTGCTTCGCCCTCTTGGTGCGTGCTCCTCCCACCTGGTTGCCCTGTGAGGGACGTTGGGCAGCCTGAACCCAGCCAGAGGTTTTGGCCCCTGCAGGTTTCCGTTGGGTTTCCTGTTGAAATCCCGATTCCCCTCTGTTGGCCGAGTCTTCCCTCAGAGGAATAGATTGAGGGGGTCCAGGTGACCAGGGAGCCATGGCTATGCCCAGAGTCAGGGTGAGGGACATCACAGGCTCTGGCCTCCAGGTCCTCACCCACAGTCCAGCCTTTGCCCCATGGGGTCCTGAATGCCCCAGACCCTGTACTCCCTGTCTCGGCGACCTCGGTCAAATGTCCCAAAGGTCCCAGGATGGACACAGCTGGAGGGCCCTGGGGGAGGTGTGGAATCCCGGTGCTGAAGCAGTGTGTGCACTGTTTATTCTGCTGACACCCTGGGAAACATGTTGGGCTTTAGGGACACAGAACACATAAGCTGTGGCCCCTGCCATGCCACACCATAGAGGAGACAGATGTGGACAGACGTGCCCAAGTCCTGGGCTGGGAGTCTCGAGGTCCCTTGGGTGCCAGGTGGGAGCCTTAGTCTTGCTTGCGTGCTGTAAGCATTCAACCATCACAGGCCCTTTCCTTCCTCGCTAGGGCTCCTGCTACTCCGCGAAACTCTGAAATTCCTGTCTCCAGAAAAGCTGTCAGCTGCTTTGTTCCTGAGGATGGCGGGAGCTCTGTGTTCTCCTGCCCTGGGCCACAGCTACCTCGGCACCTGTGGCTGCTCTCAGAGGCGCCTGGGAAGGACAGGAGTCGGTGTAGACGAGAGCCGGGCCGGGTGGGAGCTGGATGCTGGTGGGATCCACAGCCTGGCATTATCGGGCCTGGCAGCGCCGCAGCAGTGGAGTGAGTTTTTCCACTTCTCTGCCGGCCAGCGAGGGTGGAGAAGCCCAGGCTCCTGGCACCAGGCAGCCCAGAGTCTGATCTGGCTGTGGCTGGCCACAGGACCTGTCTGGTGTTCAGGGGATGAGAGAATGTTCCCTGCATGCCCAGCCTGGCTCGCTCCCGCTTCTCCGTTAGCTCCCTAGGATCCCCTTCCTTGCTGTGGCAGCTGGCACGGGGCAGGCCTGCTAGGGAGGGACAGCTGCAAATCCAGTGGCTTCCACATGAAAAGAAGTTGTTCAAAATGAGCCTGTCCTTTGTGAGCCTGGAGTGTGGGACCAGCTGCTCAGGAGGGGAGGCAGGGGGAAGCCGCCCCTTCCCGCCCCTCCCCCTCCCCGGCTCTTCCCCCTCGCCCCTTCCCCCCCGCCCCTCCCCCTCTTGAGTCCTGCTGAGGCTGCTGGAGAGACTTTGTAATTGGTTTCTGGCTGGCACCCTCCTTCCAATTAATGAAGGAAGCGCCAGGAGGCTCTTGGTTTGTGGGCGTGGGTGTGCCTCACTGCACCCCATCCTTCAGTATGCGCAGGGGGCCCTCTGTCACAGAGGAATAAGCAGTCTGGGAGGAGAGGGGGACACAGCTGTGTCAGCCGCAGAGCTGATGTGCCGAGGCACGGCAGCCTGGACGTCACCCTGCCCAACCCAGGAAGCCACACCACGGTCCCCAGGATCATAGGTTATTAAGCGAGCCCTGGGCTCCGAATCCAGGAGGCAGGTGAGAGCCTGTCATCTGTCCCGTTTCCCAGAGGAGGGAATTGAGGCTTAGCAGGCAGAGGCGAATGCTCGCCACTCCTGGACCTAGCAGAGGAGAGGGGGATCTGGCTTCCTCTGTTCCCAGCCTTCCCTCTTGCTGTGAGTCCTACCACGCTCCCGCCACCCCCAGGCAATGGCTCCTCTTGGGGACCCCTGGATGTGCTGACACATCTGGCGACGCAGAGGTGACACCTGTGCATGTGTCCTGCTCCAAGGTGCCTCTACCTGAGCCCCTGCCTTTGCTAGAGAGGAGCCACCACCCCAAGGACTGGCCCTGGTTGACAAGTTGCCCTGTACAGTGTCAGACACCGGACTGTGGGCGGGCACCAGCCTGGGGCAGAACAAGGTGTGACAGGAACAGGACCCCGTTTCCTTGGAACTGGCTTCATTCAGAGAAGCCAGGTGTCTTTGCGAGGTCTGCAGCCCACACCAGAGGCAGCAGCCTCTCTCAGAGACCTCTGATTGTCAAGGTGGGCCAGGGGCTCAGGGTGCAGGGTTTGAAGTCAGACTTGCTGTGTGTGCTCAAGCAAGTCGCCTGACCTCTCTGCTCACCTGCTTCCCCCTCTAGGTGTTGGTGATAGAGGCACTTAAAAAAATTATCAGGAAAGTAAGGAGTGCGGGTCCAGGGCCAGCACTTCCCACATGCCTGTCACTGCGTGTCAGCTGTTAGTGAAGCAGGAAGACAGGAACCAGCGCATGGGCGGTGCTGAGGGGCCCACTCCTGGGCAGCCTCCATCCTGCCTCGAGCAGAGGGCTGACCTAGTTGGGGTCAAAACAGCTCACTGTGGAGACATCCTTGTGCCAGGATGGATGAGCCATGGAATGTGTGTCAGCTCACTGAGTCTGTAGTGCAACATCTTGGTGTAGGAAGCTGTTATTCATCTTCCCTTTACAGATGAAAACCAGGCACGGAGCGGAGCAGAGCGGTCAATAACCTACAGAAAGTCACCCACCAGAGCAGAATGGAGGCTGGTCCAGATGCGGCCCCGCCTCTGGCACGTTTCCTCCCTTCCTGCCGTTGGAAGTGGCAAGAGTGGCTTCAGTGTGGGCTACTTCTCAAGCTGGCTCGGGAAAGAGCAGCCAGGAAGGGCCAAGTTTAGGGGCCTGAGCCTCAGCCTCCTCGAGCCTCCTTGGCTGTCTAAGGAGGGCGGAGGGCCTCCCGGCTCCCAGGGGCAGCCCAGTGCCTTGATCTCTCCAGAAGGGAACTTTGGTAGGGCAATAACTGCCTTGTATTGGTGCGCTCCATTATGACCAGGCTTTTCCTGTAGATCTTTTTATTACCTGGATTGGGCCTTGGTCTCTAAAGTGAAACTAGAGGGGAAAAGAGATGACAGCTGGAGAGAGACAGAGAGAGACAGAGGCAGAGAGAGAAGGAGAGAGAGAGATACAAGAAGGCCTCTCGCCTGTCATTTGGCTTCTCTCCTGCTGGGGCTCAGAGAAGGCAAGTGCTTTGCGCGGTGCCCTGGCCACAGGCTTAACCACTGGCCTCTGCCAGTGACCCAGGATGTCGTCACCCAAGGCTCCAGGTGCCCAGAGTTGGGTGCAGCGGCTCCTCCTTCTCCAGGTACAGGTCTCAGCTTCCAAGGCACAGATGGATGGCAGCGGCCACAGGAGAAGTGACTGAGCCTTCCAGGGTACTCAGTTCATGCCTTGCATGGAGCTGCATGGAGCGGGATGTAGCTCAGTGGTAGAGCACTTGCCTAGCAAGCGCCAGTTCTTGGATTTTCTCCCCAGTGTTGCAGCTAAAAGAAACAGTGTTGCATATTATTAATGTAGTTAATCTTCCTGACAGCTATGAGGTTCAGCTGTTGTTAGTCCCCTTTCTATAGCTGCGGAAACAGAGGCCCAGAGACAGGAAGAAGGGAGGTGACTTGCTGAGGTCGCACCTTGGCTCAGAGGCACAGCCGCCTCCCAGCGCTCTCTCTCCTCTGCTCGCTCTGTCCGGATGGTGGGAGCTGCTCCGCAGCACTGCAGAGCAGGAGCCCTGGGGACAGAAGATGCAGCCTTCCCTTGCCTCAGTTCCTTCCTGTGCGACCTTGGGTAGCTCCCAAAGCTCTCTGAGCCCCTGTTGGCTTGTAGCGTTGTCTCCTTAGGGCGCTGTAAGCTGTAGGAAGGAAGGTGCTTGCTTGCTGCCATGGAGCAGGGTGGCTTAAGCTCGAGTCTGTGTGCGCCCGTCCCTCTTCCTCCTTCGCTGTGCTCCTTCGGACCTGGGCGTCCCACTGAAGCTAGCCGGCTTTCTCCTGCTGTAGCCAGACCTAAGAACTGATTCACAGCGTGTGGGTGGAAGAGAGCTTCTCTTGCAAACAGCCTCTCTCTGTTTCTGCTCTGTCGCGCTAGTTGGGTACAGATGAAAAGTTCCTGTTCTGCCTTCCTGTTCTGTCTATTTTGGCTGTTTTAATATGCTTGGGACAGATCATCTGGCTGTACAGACTCAGCGTCCTGCTTTGATTTGAAAAGTCAGCCAAATAAAGCACAGAGACCTTGTGTTCCGTTCTGGCTCCCTCCTCCGGAAGGTGGGGATCAGGGGTCCCACAGCACGGTTCTGCCGGGTTCCCGCAGGTCCCTGTCTGATAACCTTGCCCTTTGCTGCAGATACAGCCCATCCCGGGTTTTAGTTCTGCCCCCTTTTTAGGGTTTTTGGGAAGGAATATGCTCTACTAGCTCAAGGTATTCGCAGTTCTGGAATCTCTTGGAATTTCCAGGAGGTGGATGGAGCAACTGATTGAAATAGGGGTGTTCGTCGTCTGAGACAGACAAAGGGGTTGAATTCCTGCATTTTTTGCTTAGCTGTGAAGAAAGTGCTGCTTGTGCTGCTTCAGTGACCTCCCAGCCCCCGAGATAGGGGTGGGGTGGAGGAAGTCAGTTTGCAGGAATGCACCGGGAAGTCTGGGATGCCAAGAAATCTGGGATTCTGGGCAAGGGGATTTCTGTATACCTGAGGCCAACCAATAACTTCTTGTAATGACAAATCTGTTGTTTGCACACCCTGAGTGTGATTTCCTGCCTCAGCCTCAGTATCTGAGAACAAAGTCAAGTTGTTATGGACAGAGGTGCCTTAAGGGCCTGAGCTGTCCCATGAAAGGGGCTCTTTGGGGATCCGGGTTCTCAACTCTGGATGCCGTGGCTTCCCGGGGCCAGCAGGCTGGGCCTGCTCATGGTTCTGTTCTGGCTCTTATTTCATGAGCCTGAGCCCTGGATCCCTAGGGCAGCTCTGAGCTCAGCAAGGTGGAGGTGGGGGCTCTGTCTGCTCTTTCAGTGCCTTTCACAGTGCTCATCAAAGGGCTGTGCACATTAGGGTGCATCCCAGATTTGGGGGTACCAGGTGTGGACACACAAGATTTGGTTGTTTTCAGGGCAAGCCTAAATATCCCTGGCTGTTGCTGTTCTAGCTAAACCCCCACTCTCATAGATCCATGAACTGTGGGGACCCAGAGGGGCTCTAGAGGCCTGCGGTGGACACCCCCATTTTGCAGAGGGGAAACAGAAGTCCAGAAGCCCTGCTCACAAGGGCACAGGAAGAAGACGGGGTGCTGACTGTCCTCTCCCAGGTCCATTGTGTTGGCCAGGTTTTTCTAGGCTTCTGGTAGCTGCCTGATATCGGGAGGCCAAGGCCTGATTTGGAAGGGTGGAGGAAAGGTCCACAAGAACTTAGCTCAGATGCCAGGGCCCCTGAGTGTCGAGCTTGGCACCCAGGGGCCAGCCAGGAGCGCCTCCTGGTCGCCGTGGCGGCAGAGACAGGAGGAGTAACTCTGGGCTGTTCTTGTCTAGTCACCAGGCTGTGATTACCGAAGTCTGGCAGCTCGCAGCCCTACGTGCCCAGCTGCCATGGTGGCCCGGGACACAGCCCCTCCCTCCTGGGAGCCCGGACCATGGCAATCTCTCTCTCCTTTTATCTCTGAAACCGTGAGAAGCGCTACTAGATTGGGAGTCTGCGTTGCTAAGAGCTTTTCTCTGGCCAGACTTTATCACAGGCTAGAGAAGTCTGCCCGCCAAGTTTTCCCTGGACTCTGGCTTGGAGGAGGGAGAAAACAAGAGGGGGTAGAGGGAAGTGGAGGGACGCTGGGGGGCCACAAACAGCTACCCCCCTGGGACTGCAGAGAACCCGGGTGCTGGGGCAGCCAGGCTGCGGACTGCGTGGGCCTCAGCCTTGAAAAGCACCTGATGAGGCTGTCCTGGGCTTGTTGCCCAGGTTGTGCACTGCCCATCTGTTATCTTGCAACTCTGCTGTTGCGCCCACTTTGCAGGTGGGGAAACTGAGTCACAGAGAGGATGCCCTTACAGCAGTGGAGGGGGAACTAGGACCTGACTCTGATGCGGGTACAAGGGGAAAGACCCCCACCTGGGCTGCCCCTTGACCACCCACCCCTGTGCAAATCATTGAGGCCACACATGCATGGAGGATCCATTTGCAGAGGGCTGGGTGCTGGCATCTAGAGGCCCTGGGAGTGAGGCCAGAGCAGGGTTGCACCAGTCCGGGCAGATGCAGGGCACCCAGAGGGACACTCAGCGAGGCTGGGAAGGGCTGCTGACGGGCAGGGCATGGGAGGGCTAGAGAGGCAGGTAGGGGCCGTGGGAGTGCTGATTGCTGTGCCGGAGGGCAGGGGCTGCATCTGAGGGCGTTCAAGGAGCCTGAGAAGGGTCTTAAGCAAAGATGCTGCTATGGTATTTGCAGTGGAGCCTCCTGCCCCACCGCGTTCCTCAAGAGGCAGAGCGGTAGGGTAGGGAAGGGTTTCAGGTCCCAGCCCGGATTTCCCCAAGTGCTCTCCCTGTGGCTGGGTCCAAGCTCTGTGTGAGTCCCTGAGGAGACAGCCCTGCCCAGCCCACTGCCCTGGCCTTTGCCATCTGCCTGGGCTGCAGGAATGGCTGGATCCAGGTCTGAAAAGCTAAGGGGGCAGTGGGCCAGGAAGACCTGGTGACAGCATGGTAGCAAGAGCCCTGGGATGGGGTCCGGAAGCTCTCTGGGTATCCCAGCCTTGACACTGCTTGTCTGCAGGAATTTAGGTCGGTCCAGCTGTCCCAGCTGCCTGGCAGAATCTCAGGAGAGAACCTGGAGCTATAGTAGATACAGTAGCACACGTACGTGTCAACATGTATCAAGCTGAACCCTCCAGGTTTGGGCACCGTGGACATGTTCTGTATGTTTGATGGCTTAATTAGAAAACATACATGGGGAAAAGCTCCTTCCAGCTGTCAAAGCCATTCACTCCGCATATTTGTTTGTGCTCCAGACGGCCCAGCTGCACAGGGGTGAACGTCATGCAGGTCTGGGTACTGTCAAGGGAACTCAGTACAGAACCTTCAGTGACTCCCGCTGTTTAAACGCCTGTCTCAGGGCCAGCTCAGGCTGCTGGCTTTTATGTTTTACTGCCCCTGTCTTGAAATTCTTTGTGACTTGAGACAGGGACAGTTGGGTTATAGGGCTGCCCTGACCCTTGGCAGCTGCAGAAAAAGAGATAGAGCTTGGCTGTCCAGGAATAAGAAGACCTCGTGTGGGACAGTGTCCTAAGAGGGGCTCTTAGGTGGCGGTGGCAGAGAGCCATTCGGGGGCTCAAGGAAAAGGGGCGAGCATGGGGGGTGGGGGAGGTCTAGGGAGGCTTCCTGGAGGAGGTGGCCCCTGGGACCTGAGAAAAGAAAGAGAGGCAGGGAAGGGGGAGAAAAGCTGGAAAAGGCAAGACGCATCTAGGAGAGGGAGGGTCAGGAGAGCTGTGGCTGGGAGGCTGGAGTGGGGCTATCTAAGGAAGCACAGGAAATGATGGTCTGAGACTGAATCTTGCCAGCACTAGGGAGCCAAAGAAGGTTCAGGATCCAAGAAAACATGGATGATAAGCAAGAGGAGTGTTTGAGGGAATTCTCCTTGGGGAGGGATGGCCTTCTTCATTAGCCACTGAAGTTTCAGCCGGGACTCTGCCTGTCTATTCCTGAAGAACCGGCGCTCTCTGCCCCTAGCCTGCGGGTGGTGCCTGTCTGGCCTGGAACCTGGTGAGGGAGGCCCTGGGCTGCAGCAACGGAAGTGTCAAGAACAGCAGATGTGCCTGGTCCGTTTCCTCCCACTTCAAGGCACTGCAGTGGTGTGGGTGGGTGGGGGCTGCTGGTGGAACCGGCTCTGCCCCTGTTCTCTCCAGGGCCCCTGGGAGGGTGCAGCACTGCTCTGACTCCTCTCCCTCAGCCCCGCTTGGCAGATGCTGCAGTGGTGGTAGTGGGGGCGCAGGAGCCCCACCCCCCCGTGGGAATTAGCAGAAGCAGATGAAAGGCACATCTGGGTGTCTGTCCCTCCTGAAATACTCCGGCAGGCAGATGAGAAAGTGGCTGTATTTATGGACTCGGCCTCTGGGGAAAGAGCCCCAGGGATGGGCCACTTCCCCTGCCTCTGTTTCCCAGCCTCCCGCTTGCTTTGGGTTTGAAGCTGAACCAAGCTATGTACTTGCAAAGCAAGGGGTGAGATTTCCGGGGCAGACAGACAGTCCTGTCACCTTCTTGTGCGGGAGTCCCCAGAAGCCTTTCAGCACCCACTCTCTTGGCCCCTGGAAGTTCAGCCTGTGTCTGTCATGGGCTGTGCCTCTAATGTGCTGTGTGACCATGGGCAAGTTGTTTACCTTCTCTGGACTTTCGAGGCCAGCTCTGGGAGGACATCTGTAACACCCAAGGGGGCCAGCACCCTGGTGTTGCTTGTAGTCCCTGAGCTGGGAAGTGAGCTTGCTCTGAGATGTAAGGTGTGTAGAAGAAGCCTTGAACCACTCCAAGGTCCTGGTCCGAGGTGTCCAAACCCAGGAATCTGCTGAGATACCCGCCCTCAGCGTGGGACAGAGGGGCCCCTTCCCTCCCTCCTCTTTGAGTCTCAGTGTTCCACATCCCTGGGAATACAGGCAGGATTTCCTCCCAGGAAGAGAGCAGGGTTCCGGTTTACGTCTCCAGGGAGCCCAGGGACTGAGGAGCAGGATAGCACTTCCTCCTGCAGTGGGACAGCCTCATCTTCTGATGTGGAAGCCCAGGGCCCTGGGCCCAGAGCCCTGAGCTGTGTGGAGGCCTGGGACGCCTGCAGTTCCCATCTCTGGGGCCCTGGGAGCCGTCCTCCGCAACCCCCTTGGTGTCCTGGGCTCGCTATTTCTCTGAGCAGACCTTCTAAGTGGCGAAGTTCATGGTGGTTATTTCATTAGAACCATCCGAATTGCTGTGTACACCACCACCCCTTCTGCCCATACCCCATGCCTGGCACTGTGCAGGCTCAGGGGACGCAGAGAGGGGACTGATTTCCCCAACTGGGAGGGAGTTGGATTCTGTTGGGGAGGCAGATGGCAGACAGACAGAGGGAAGTGACTGCTGAGGGCTGCATGGGATGCAGGGACTCGGGGACACGGGCGGGCTGACCTGGGCTGTGGGGAGGAGGTGGTGGCCTTGGCTTTGGCTTTGGCCAGCAGGTTGGCTTGGTGCGGTGGAGGCGATGGGTGCAGCATGAATTAAAGGAGGACCACAGTGCTGTGTGGGGTGTCCTGAGCCCTGGGCTACCCAGGTGGGGAGTGGGGGCCAGATGGGCAGTGGGCAAGGCTGGGCGGGGTATGTGCGGGGTGCTGCTCCTGGGCCTCGTGCCTGCGCTGCCCACGAGGGATGCATCCAGAAGCAGCCCAGGGAGGCTACGAGCCAGAGCTGAAAGTCCCTGGCCATCTGTATTCCTGCAGCACGGCCCGAGCCAGTGACTCTTCTAGGTGGCGGGGCAGAGTTATCAGCAAGCAGAACAGACATGTCCCCGGCTTTCTGGAGGGTGGTGACAGCACAGAGAAGGGCACTAAGAAGCAGGTAGGAGGGGTGAAGAGGAGGAGGCAGCTCTGCTGGGGCACAGGGTGCCTGGGGCTAGAGAGGAGCGTGGAGCTGCACAGCACCTGGGGATGTCTTTCTGCCTGATAGCAGCAAGCTGACAGGGAGGGAGGAGCCTGCCTGCTGCGGAAGGCAAGCAGAGCCTCGTCCGAGGGTCAGAAAGGAGGCTGAGGGGGAAGCTGGGTCCTGCCCACCACAGGCTGGCACATGCTAGGTACTTGCTAATGTTTGTAGACTGACTGGCTGAGAATGACTGCTCCAGGAACTGTGGGAAGGACAGGAAAAAGAAGATTAAGCAGGAGCCCTGAAGCCCCGTAGAGCCGTGAGGGTCTGAGCCAAGGCAGAGGCAGAAGCCTGGGGAAGATGAATCAGGCCTCGGTGGTGGGCAGTAGGAGAGGGACACCCCACCGCTGCCTGGGCATCCTGAGCTCTTGGGGGAAGGACTGGATCCGCAGTCTGCGGAGGTTGAGGGCTGGGCGTTGCCATGGTGGGCCCCTGCTCGGGCTCCGTGGCCATGTGAGTGGCCAGGCGCTGACCCAGGCTGTGGTGAATGCAGAGCCTCCCAAATTGGGCCGCGCCTCGCTCTCCAGAGTCCTCTGGGCCTGCCGTCCCCTGCCGGCCTCAGCTCATTAGTATTTTGAGCAGAAGCATATTTCTTCTCTCTCCTCAGGGAATTGGTGCCTGCTTGTTTCAAATTGGGTAAAACCAAAGAGCAATTAAGAGGCACAGTCTTCTCGGTCAAGGAGACATAACAGGGCAGCCACTGGGCACGGCTTTGCCAGGGCGCCCTGGTTGGAGGGCAGGGAGGGGAGATGCCGTGGGATCGAAGCCATCGCTGACAATCTGGAAGCGCGGGGGCGGCCCCAGAGTGTCCCGTGACCCAGGGCTGTGTTAGTCCCCTTGTCCTAACCCAGGAAGCCAGGGAGGTGGGCGTTACCATATCCATGATATCCATGCATGGGTGGGGAAGCTGCCTGCGCTTAGGGGCCTGGGTCACACTCCCAAGGTCACACAGCACCAGAGTCTGCCACGTCCCTGGTGCGCTTCAGAGGCCGGGTCCTTAACTGCCTGGCGTTTTGCCTTTCAAAACATTGCTTTTAGCCAATCACTTCTCCTAATTTCTGCTTCCTCCCATCAAAAGAAAAAGAAAAAAAGGAAAGACCTAGCAAACAAAACCCTCTGTTGCTATGGCACTCAGACTCGTCACCAGAGTTACTGCTGCGAACCGGGGCAGAGAGGAGGCATGGGCCAAAGTCCAGGCTGTGGCTCTGTCCCTGTCCCGTCCGGGGGCTTCTCAGTTACACCCGCTGCTCCTGGGCCAGGGGCAGCTGGCCGGTTGGGGGCCCAAGGCCTGGACTGGGTGGGCAGGCTGGAGAGGAAGTCGGCTGCAGGCTGACTGCGAGTCTGGAGGCTTGGCCGCCTCTCAGCCTCTCCTGTGTGTGGCTGGTGGTTTTTGCTAATAGCAGCCTCCTGGAGAGAAATAGATCGGAGGGTAGCAATCCAGTGTTCTCTGCAGAACAGACCTGCGCCCTAGTCAGGGAGACCTCAGACAGCACGGGGGAGTTGAGTGCCCTGGTGGACGTGGGCTGCCTGGCTTCTGGTCCCTTTCTTACCCTGGAGCCCCTAGGCCCAGATGGCCCCTCTGCAGTCGGTTTCTGTCCCCAACTCTTTATGTCTTATTTTAATTCCATAGCAAACTGGAGTGCACCTCTGGCCCCTTCCCTCTCTGCAGAGCTCTCTGCTGTGGGTGAAAGAGTGGGTGGCCTGGGGTCCCCGGAGGGTCTCCCTGAACTGCTCCTTATGTCTCTGTTTCCTGGACGCCATGAGGTGAGCATATCTCCTCTGCCAGACCCTTCCGCCATGCCTTCCTGCCTCGGAGCTGACCAACTACGGACTAAAGCAGAAACGAAACGAGTCTCTCTTGCTTTCTGTTGTGGGTGTCAGGCATCACGTCTTAGTAAGGAGAAAAGTGACGAGCACAGGCCGTGAGGCCAGACACCCCGGGTAGTTCTCCCAGGCCTGGCCTGTCGATGCTCCTTTAATCAGTGCCTGGAGTATTTGTAGGTTTTGTGTGGGTACAAGAGTGTGTTTAGTGTACACAGCATAGCTTCAGCCATGTGAAATGTGTCTGTTGGCTCATTCCTCAGAGGGGCAGAATGAAGCCCCCGGAGGCTGTCTCAGGAAGGCCTGGGACAGATCAGAGAGAGCAAGCTTATTCTTCGTTCTCCTGCCCTGCTGAGCTTCTCAGAGAGAGAAGCCCAAGAAGGATTCGAAAGAAGGAGAAATGTTCCCCAGGGCCTCCCTGACTTCCCACCCTACCGGGGCCAGGCTCTAGTGACCTGGTGACAGCAGTGTGCCCTCCAGGCTCTGCCCTCCCTTGGGAGGTGACCATATTCTTCCCAGACATCCGGATCTCATTATCCTCCAACTCAAAAATTCATCTTGTCTAATTGTGGTCGAGGCCTGAGTGAATTCGGTTTATTAGCCAAGCTCTGTGGGCCTGGAGTCTCTATGGCAACAGAGGATGCCTCCTAATGAACTACATCCTTGGAGACTGGCTGGGGGTCCTCCCCGCCCCTTCATCCGGCTGTTCTTGGTGACCCTGCTGCTGAGTGAGGCCCCTCAGTCTGGAGGAGACCTGGGGCTGGGAAAGGGTGTGGAGCCTCCATCCATCCCAAGACTTCAGGGAAGGGACACACTCAGATGATCCCGCAATCTTGCTACTGACTAGGGATTTCCTCAATAAACAGCATTTAAGAAACTACACACACACACACACACACACACAGAGCACACCAAGTTCCAAGAGTGTAAGTCCCACTGGTTTGACAGATCTTTCTGAAGGGTGGAAGGTGGTGGCCTCCTTAGGGGCCAGGCTGTACTGTGAGCTCCTCTGGGAAGCCTTCCTAGAGCGTCTGTCTCCCAGCCTCCTCTGGGACGAGGCTTGGTTAGTCGGTGCCCCACCCTTTCCCACATAGGCTGCCCAGGCATGGACTTTGCTGAGTTCTTCACACTGTGTTCCCTTCCCAGGAGGTGACAAGTTCCTCCCTGTGTCCCCATGTCCCCTCTGGAACCCCAGAACTGGGGTCTTTGCCAGCAGCCCCTTTCTGACCTTGGTCTGCTTCTGGGCCACCTCCTGCAATGGGGGTGATGGCCGAGGAGGAAGAGGTAGCAGAGGAGGAAGGCATCTGTGTGAGGAGAGGAGAAGCAAAGGAGAGCCTGGGCCATCTCCTGCTTGCTGTCCCCCAGCCCCTGGCCCTACAGCCCCCCGCCTGGTCACCCCATGAAGACCATGTGTGTGAGAGGAGGTGGGCAGGAAGCTGCAGGTCCAGCAGTTCTCAAGGCCACCAGCCCTCCCTCGGGGCTTCCTACTGATTTCTGGCTTCCTGGAAGTAGCCTGGGGAGGAAAGAATGGGTGTGCAGGAGGCCATCTGTCTGCCTTTAAATTAAAAGGGACCGACACCTCCCCACCAGCCTGCGGACAGCAGCCCTCCTGTGCCTTGCGGATGGGGGCGTGGGTGGTGGGCAGGTGTGGGGTGGCGGAGGGCCTGTGTGCTGAGGGCCCGGGAAGAGAACCCGAGAGCTGGGAGGAGCGGGGAGAGCCTGGGCACAGAGGGAGCTCGTTGTGCCACAGCAGGGCTGAGGTCACGGTGGGTGACAGTCCAGCCCCTTGCAATCCTTCCTTGCCTCGATCTCCACCCAACTCCACTCCAACGTGAGGATGCTGTGAGCTGCTTACTGGCTCTGTGCAAGGAAGGGATGCCAGATTTATATTTTAAAAACCCACTCTGAACTAAAATTTTATTCTATTTTACTTGGTTTTTTTTGAGATAGCGTCTCACTGTGTAGTCCAGGCTGGTCCCAGATTTAATTTTTTTTTAATTTTAAAAATTAAACATTAAAATTAAAAATTAAAATTAAAAAACTCACAAAACAACAATGAAGACAAAATCAAAACAACACAAAAAACCAAAAATTATACAGGACCTCGAAACAAAATGATAGAATTTTACAATGGTTGCTATGCTACATACTGTTATCTTCAACAAAATCACTCAGTCCACTAGACAGGAGAATGTAAGATTGATCAAACAATCAAAGACAGTAACAAGTAAAAAAAAAATTGGAAATGATGGAGAGCTTCACCATACACAGTGGTGGGAGTTCAACAATGGTTCTTATACTGCATATTGTTTTCAGATCAGTCATTCTGATTACCACATTCAAACGTGCAAAACTGTTCAAGAAAAAAGAAAATTTTAAGCATTGACTGTTCCTCTACATAAGCCACAGACATCAACAATACACCTATCCCAGCTATCCTTATATATACATATAAATTTCGTTTCTCATTTTAAAAAACCAAAATAACAAAACAAACATAAACAAAACAGCATAGAGAGCAATAAAAATGATAACAGAATTTCAAAACACGGTGACAGGATATTAACAATGGTCATTATATTACATAATGTCATCTTCAAAATGGTTGCACAGATAAACAGATATAGGTATGCAAGATTGATCAAACAATTACACATTAACAGTTCCTTTCAATAAACCAACAGATATTAGTAGTACAATTATCCTAGCTCTCCTGTGTATACATATACATATTTTTCCCTCTTCTTTTTCCTCTCCCCTCCTTCATCCCAGTTGCTCCTTCCTATTTGAGCAGTTTCTTTTCCTTTTCACAATATCTATTGTACCTTTCAGATTTTATTTACTCTTTCAGGTTCTTATAGTAGGGAGGAAATACGATGTTTACACATGTGAATCTGATTTATTTCACTAATGAGTATGGTCTCTAGTTGTGTTCATTTACCTATAAAACAGGCTGGCCCCAAATTCATGGCAATCTTCCTGCCTCAGCCTCACCAGTGCTGGGATTACAGATGTGCGTGTATGGCAGATGTGGTGGGGTGAGGATATTTGGACCTGTGTGAATTAGGGGCCAGCCTCCGACCGTGCACCTTTTACCTTGATGTTGTACCTTTAGGTGGAAATTGTAAGCCTCTCTAAGAAAGGGCTCTTGCTGTGGCTTTCAGCAGCAAACAGGGCTCAGCTGTAATCGGCGTGGCTCCCAGGTCTCTGATCCACTTGGCCTGTGGGAGTCTGGGGTTTTGCCCCCACCTTTGCTGTAACCCCCATAGAGATGGTAGATAAGCCCTGTGATGATGGTGTCCTTCAGGGTGGGAGACCAGACATGCTGCCCCCACCACCAGCACTGAGAGGCTGGTGCTTCCTGTACAGTGTTCCAGGGAAGGCTGCTGGATTCCTGGGCGAAGAGGAACTGTTTGTGTGAATCCTGCAGGCACACATTGCTTTCCTTTCTTGGCACCTGCATCGTTTTATTTTCTGGGACTTTTACAGTCCCTTTGCCCTGTTGCAGCTGCCAGCATGGGGCTGCACCATCCGGTTCCCCTTAGCAGAAAATCATTCGTCAGGGGTCTGTTAGGACGGGAGGCAAGAGATGTGGGCAGCCTGGGGCCAGGGCAGGGGGAGGCAGAGAGGGGAGCAGCTGACTTGGCCGGAAGGGGGTTGCCAAATTGTGTGCTGGAAACCAGCCCCACCGAAGCCCCAGGGCCAGCCCCATGTTGGGCTTGTAGAGGGTGCTGCACGGTTGGATACTTGGCCAAAGGAATGAATGAGCTGAATGAATGGGTGAGTGGGATGGCGCCTGCAGGGGAGTGAGTGTGTGCATGTTGCCTGAAAATCATCATCTAGTTAGGAAACGCATGCTTGTCGGTGACACTAATGTGAGGCCTGGTGGCAGAAGGACCTTCATGGAGGACAAGGTCAGGCCCAGATCAATGTCACTGGACAGGTCAGTGGGGCAGAGCTGTGTCCCTCAGGTTCTTATGTTGGAGCCCTAAACCCATGGGGTTTGGAGGTAATTATTTAATGAGGCAGTCAGGATTACCCGAAGTCATCAAGCGGTAACCTAACCCAATAGGACCAGTGTCCTTAACAGAAAAGAGACCTCTGCAGCTGGGTGTGCTAGTGCACACCTTTAACCCCAGACCTCTAAGAGGCTGAGGCAGGAGGATCACAGGTTTGAATCCAGCCTGGACAACTTCACGGCCTCATCAAGAAGGGCTGGGAATGTAGCACGATGCCAAGGCCCCTGGTTCAATCTGCGGTACCAGAGAGAGAAGCAGAAGAAAGGCCATGTCAGGACACAGTAGGAAGGCGGCTTCTGCAAACCAGGTGGAGACCCTCACCAGGACCCAGCTCAGCTGGACCTTGGCCTTGGGCTCTTCCACACTGCAGAATGGGAAGTAACTAAACACCATTGTTTCAGTGCCCTGGCCTGTGGTATCTGAGACAGCAGCCCAAGCAGAGGGATAGTGGACAGGGTGGTGTCCAGTCACAGTGCACAGAGCCAGGCAGCTGGGTGTGACGTGTCCAGATGCAGAAGGGCGCCAGCTCCAAAGCTCACCCAAGAGCTGTGCACCAGGAAAGGCAGTGTAAGAGCCCAGGCTATGCGATCCCTGCCGGGCCCAGTCCTGGCCTTTCCGCCTTCTAGCTCTGGGGTCCTGGATGTGTTTGGAACCTGCAGTTTCTTCATCTGTGAATGAGGAGACACAGTAGCCTCCCCACCAAGCACTCAGCACAGAGCCTGCCATGGGCAGCATCCACAGCCCCGCTGCAGTCCCTTCTTGTCCTTATCTGTTCGTCTGTCAGTTCTGTTACTGTGAGGGACCCCTCCTCTTGGCACATTTTAGGGCTGCAGCACTGCTCAGATGTCTTGGGACTCCCTTCAGTGCCGGCCTCAAAGTTCAAGAAACACGTTTGGCTCTGTGACCACCCCGCACCCCGAGAGCACGCTCCTTACCATGAGCAGACCAAGCGGTGGCTGGGCCAGTTTGCCTGTGACCCAGGAGAGGGCAAAGACACGTGCAGCCTGGGTGTCCCTGTGAGGGCCTTGCCAGCCCCACGTGGGGTTTCAGAGCTGGGCTTTCAAAAGTTATTTGTCAAGGAAAGGTGATCTGATCCCAAGATTGTGGCTAGAATATGCTCTGTCTTCCCTGGGGACTGCTCCAGAAAACCCAAGGCCCTCCCTATGTACAACTGTGATTAAAAACAAGTCCCTCAGCTGGGCGGGGTGGCACACAGCTCTAGTCCCAGTGCTCTGGGAGCCTGAAACTGGAGAATCACCAACTGGAGCCCAACCTGGGGAATCCAGCGACTTCGAACCTGTCTCAAAATAAAAAATAAAAGGAAGGGCTGAGGATGTAGCTCAGTGCAAAGGCCCTGGGTTTTATCCATAGTTCTGCAGCAAAGAAACAAACAAAAAAACATTCTCACAAAACAAAAACAGAAACCTCCTCACTCTGTGTGAATTCAGCCCAAATTGCTCAGCTTGGCGTTACAATCTCACCTCCTAAAAATCTATGGAAAGAAAGGTAGTGCTGTAGGATTATGGGTTTTGTAGCTTTATCTGATTATACTTTTCCATCTGTCATTCCATGCTGTAAGTTTATTACCTTGGTAATTAGGAGAAAATTCAGCAGACTTTTAGGAAGTTTTCCAAAAAAGAGAAAAATTCAAAACTCCCAACTACCCACCACTGTGTTGGGTCTCATAGCCACAAGGTCCAAAATGACATGAGCCATTGTCAAAGGTGCAGAAAGTACAGTAGTGTCACTCTTTTTGGAGAACAATTTGGCAATGTGTATCACAAGTCATAAAAATGTCCATATCCTGTGACCTAGTAATCCTGCTTCTGGGACTCTGTCCAAAGGAAGTAATCCGAAGGCAAGGGCAGCTCTGGGTGCCAAGATGCTCACCCAGCATTATTTAGACAACTCACAATTGGAAGCAAAATAAGGGCTTCACAATGCAAGATGGGCTGAGTAAATTAAGCAGCAGCTATTGAGTAGAAGTGGGAAATTATAACATCAAAATGACATGGCAAGGTGGGAGGGTGGTCCCGCTGAGGGGGAAAGGTGGATACAAAGTTTTCCGTGCACCTGATGGCAACTGCAGTTCCTTGGAAAGTGCAGGTGTGCTGTTAACAGACCTAGAGGTGGCCTGGGGACCAAAGTCCCACACACTGGGGGTCACAGTGGCACATAGCCGTGTGAAGTCAGCAGGCAGGTAAAGCCCAGGGCACGTCAGGGAAAAGGAATGGTTGTTCACCCACAGGGTTAGGGTTCGGGTTCAGGTTAGCCTTTTGTATCCCTTGGACAAGGCATTTGGGGGAACACTTGTCTATGTTCCGCTATGCCAGACATCCTGACCAGAAAAACAGTAATGGCCAAGGTTGACTCAAGCATCCCAGGAGCTAGAAATGTCTTCGCCTCTGTGAGTGGCAGCTAGACTCGTGTGATTCTCAGCTCAACTCAGCCGGGACCGCTGACCAGGGCAGCCACACTGGACATCCCCAGGTGTGTTGCCACCTCAGTGCAGCCCGAAGTCCTGAGGGGTGACAGCTGCAGAGTGAGTGTGCTGGTCTCAGGAGTCACAGAGCTGCCATTTCATACCAGATTCTGGAGGACAGATCCGGAACCTGCCTGAGACCTTTTCCACACTGGTTTCCTTGCCTGTCACTTCCAGCTCTCCTCCAGGATGGGTCAGGAATGGATGCCACCCAGTGTGCACATCCCTGGTTTTCCAGAGACTCCAGGGCCTTGATCATCTTTTAGTCAAAATTGCGGGCTCTCGGGTACAATGTCTCTTGAAATAGAGGCAGCTGCTAGACTATGGCCTCAGAGAGGACTGAAAGGATTCATTGCACCTTTCCTGCTACCCACTTCCAGGCAAGGTTTCTTTCCCTTGGGCCTCAGCAACCCAGACTGGACCAAGAGGCTGGCAGTACCCTACAGGCCTGGATCCTTGCTGGGTGATGGGCTAGGAGGTCCCTGGGGTGAAGCAATCCAAGTGTTGTCCCTAAGGCTGGCTGCAAAGACAGACTGGAGGGTATTGGTCACAGTTTCTAGGCCTCCAGGAAGCAGGCCCAGCAAGGCCTATTGTCCTTTTGCCACACTGTGGCCCTCTGGAAGGCCGAGAAGCCACTCCAGGCTGGCCATTCAGTGCAGGCTGACTTCCTCACTGGCTGGGATCCCAGCTGTCCCCACAGGGAGCTCCCAGCTCCGTGTGTGTGTGTGTGTGTGTGTGTGTGTGTGTGTGTGTGTGTGCGCGCATACGGGGGGGGGGGTCTGCTCTGTTTTTCAAGGACTTGGCTCTGTGCAGAGAAGGGATTTGTTGGGAGAAAGACCTCTGGGTCGGGGAACTCTGTCCTCTCCCCTCCCTGGCTGCTCCTGTCTTTGGGAAGGGAGGGAGCACCCCGCCACACAAAAAATCTGGAATCCTAACTGGTTAGACCTATTGCATTTTGAGCACTGAGCAGCCTTGCAGCTGTGGTAGGGAGCAGGGCGGGTGCAGAGGAGGAAAACAGAAACGGTGGCTGGGATACCCTTTGTGCTACCACTTGGTGGCCTAACACTGGCTGCTGAAACAGAAATATCTAGTAGTTGTCACTAGTCACAGTCATATCACATGAACTAGCTATTTGGCACCAGAATTTCTGGGTGGTGGCTCTTTGCTACTTTGTTGCTTTTTCTTTTTGAGACAGGGTCTCCCTATGTAGTTCAGGCTGACTTTGCACTCGCTAGGTAGCCCAGGCTGGCCTCCAATTTACAGTGATCCTCTTGCCTCAGCCTCCCAAGTGCTGGGATTACAGGCATGCACCACCACACCGGCCTCTGTTGCAATTTTAATTGTTACTAAATTTTAAGTAGTTTTGTACATACTCAACTTTGCTCTAGGACTGTGGGCCGAATGCCCTTGGTCAGGCTTCCCATAGCGGACTTGGAAGAGTTGGGGGTTCCAGGAGAGGACTTGAAATTCTCCCTCCTCGTTATCCACCACCACATTCCAGCCTTTCATCCATCCACTCACAAGGTGGTTACTAAAGCTCAGACCCTGTCTTCAAGTGTCAGCAAGAAAGAGACCGGCCTGCAGGTAACAGCCCTGTGCAGTGCAAATGCAGGGGCCTGCTGGTGCCTGCAGTGCCCGAGTCCCGAAAAGGCCTCTGCAGCTGGTGACCCTGGGAGAGTTCATGGGAACAGTGACGGAGCTGGGCCTCAGGTAAGGCAGGGATTTGGCCCTGGCAGATGCCACCAGGAAACAGAAAAGGACCACAGGCAGAAACAACAGGAACTCAGGTCTTGTGAGGACCAGAGGCTGCCGCTGCCCCAGAGTGTGCCTTTGCAAGGACAGCAGAATTCCCTTCTTCCTCAGTGGTCCCTCTCTGAGCCTTTTCCTGCAGAGGAAGGGAGGGTGGTTAGGATCCTTCTCTGGGGCAGCGCAGTGCAGGCTTCCGAAGAGGGGATCAGTTTGGGTGGGGTCACCAGGATCTAAATCAGACTTGAGTGGGCGGAGAGGGAAAGGAGAAAATTGCTGAGCTGAACTGCAGGGCAGGAGCCTCCCCTCCCTTGTAGGCAGCTTCCTGGGAGTGGGGTGTGTGGTGTGCGGTGGGGAAAAGATGGTTTTCATCTTCCCTTCCCTGCCCCCGCCCGCTCACTACCATGCTGGCTCCTCGCGTCCTGTGACCTCACCCGAGCCCGGAAGCTCTTGAAGGCAGGCGGCTGCTGAAGCTGCCCAGAGCAGGCGGGGTGATCAGTGACCTGGGGTTGGACAGCTGCTGTCCCCTGCAGCGTTGTGGTGGCAGATAGGGTGGGACGGGATGGGGAGTTTGTGTTCTGGACGCGATCTTGACCTGGAATCTGCCTGAATCATCCAGATTGGCCCCAGCCTGTCCCCAGGGGGTCCAGGAATTGTGCAACCTCTACCCCCAGTTTTCTTGGCAAAACCTGGCCGAGATACAGGCTCAGAGAGCAATTGGATGTGGTGAGGAGATCGGCGGTATTGAGAGTTGTCTGGGAGGAGGTGGCCTGGGCCCCTCCCAGGCTGCAGGCACTGCGGGCTGCAGAGATTTGCGGGAAATGGGTCCCAGCCTCCATGCCGTGCAGGGGCCCTCTCCATATCTGAGTAGATGCAGCAGGCAGGAGGAGAGATAGGCTCTGTGGGATGGGACCAGAGGAAGAGCTAGGGTTTTTTGGAGCAGGGAGGCGTCTCCAGTGTTCAGTTTCCAGCATGCCACTCCAGACCCAGAAGTTCTGCATTTCCCTCAAGACCGGGTGGAAGAGGAGGTTGGGGGGCTTGGATGATTCTGAGCACTTCCCTTCGCTTGCGCCTTCATCTGTCATCCAGGAGCCCCTGCTGCCTGAGTCTGCCTGCCTTCCCAGGCTGATCTTCCTGGTTGACCTCCAGAGCTGTTGCTCCAGGGACAGGGGGCCCCTTGCCCTTTCCCGCATGCCGCCTGGGGCACTCCTCCCTCACCTCCCCTGCCCCCAGTACCCTGTGCCTGGAAGCTGGGTCTCAGAGTGGATTACTAAGGTTGGGTGTGGTCCCAATGTGTCCCCCAAGGGGTCATGTGTTGAAATTTGATCCACAGGGTGAGAGTGGAAACGTAATCTTACTGGTGCCTTAGGGCGGGGCGTTTAAGAAGTAATCAGGATTAGTTCAAGTCACCAGGGTGGAGCCCCTTGGATTGAATCCTGGTGACCATAAGAGAGAGATGAGCACACAGGCACTCTTTCTCTCACCACAGGACACTCTGCCCATTCTCTGAACTGTGAGGCTGAGACACCACCATGAGATGCAGCGTCTCTACCTTGTGCCTCTCAAACTCTGAGCTAAATAAACATCTTTTCTATATAAACTAACCCAGCCTCGGGTAACTTGTTATGGTAACTAAAAACAGACTGATATACTAAATCCTATGTGGGTCTTCTGTACCTGAGTGGTCATTTCTCCCAAGGGCCTCTCTCCTAAGGAACTGAGGCATTTGTTTCACTTATTAAAATAGTTCATCACCTTGCAGAATAAAATACTCTGAGGCACAGTTGAAGAAATTTCAGCTTCTGCAAGATAAGATTTGGGAGGCCCATAAACATAAGGAGACACAGAGTCCTCACATTTAGAAATAGAGGATCAGAGTGGACATGGGCCTGTGGCACCACACTGTCCTCTGACTCCAACTCACAGAGACATTAAGTGACACCCAGAGATGTCAGGTGGCACTTTGTGCTTAGACCCTGCATGCAGCCAAAGAAAGAACCAGGGTGAGGCTGGGGGTTAGAGTGAGGGAAGCTCTTTGTACAAAGCTTTGTTTGTCTTAGCAAGAAATTGGGAAGTGTTCCACATACTGGATGATAACACTAAGCCAGTTTGGGTTCACCAGTAGGAGGGAATGCGTCCTGCCATGGCTGCGATCTGTGGGAACTGGCTCTGGGTAGGGACAGCAGCCCGGACAAGGTGGGAAAGATGAACGCAGGGCTCAGCTTGATTCTATCTGTTCTGTTGTATTACCATTTTTAGGCTGGTCTAATACTTTATTATGTAACCACAGACATTCTATTGGCTCATTATTGGGCATGTAATGGGTCCAACTTTCTGCTTTCCAGAAACATGTCTAGGCATGGACTGGGTCCGCATTATTTATTGCTGATTAGGGGAGATTCCCAGGGATCTATAGAGGAAACAAAAGGTCTCACAGGGCCTTGAAGGGACGCATGAAAATGTCGACAAGCACCAAAAGTGACTGTGTCTGTAGAGGGCTGAAGACAGGGTGATGACCCACTAGGACATTCTTTATGTGTAGGCTTGGAATGATCATAAGAACTGGGCAGTGGTAAGTAGGTCCACTTACTTATTTAGAAGTCATCAAAAATTACTTTTTAATGGCAGATCATCTTTGTCTTTCAATAGCATTTTATCACTTCCTGTGTGATTTCTTTTTTTTTAATTAGTCTGTGTTTTCAGTATATAATGTTCACATTCCTTGTGTGGAGTTGGCACAGGTACATAACATATCATTCCTTTTTCTTTTCATCCTTTTTCTGTCCTCTCCCCTTCCTGCTCCTTCCATTCCTTGATTTCCTTCCCATTTGAGGAGGATCTGTCTTTATATTTCCTATTATGTATCTTTTATTTTGCTCTTTATTTTATTTTTACTCTGAATTTCTTATATAAGAGAAACATGAGCTATTTAAACTTTTATTTCACTTAACACTATGCTCTGAAGGAGTATCCATTTTCCTACAAATGACTCAAGTTTATCCTTCTTTATGGCAGAGTAGTACTCCATTACGTATAACTACTACCTTTTCTTTATCCCTTCATCTGTTGATGAGCAGCTGCCATAATTTAGTGACTATGAGTTGTGCTGCTAAAAGCATAGGTATGCGTGGATCACAGTAATATGATTTCTTTGGCTCTTTTGGGGAGATAACCAGAAGCGGAATAGTTGGGTCAAATGGATTTCTTGTTTTAATTTTTTGAGGAATGCCTACCTGTGGGAAAGAAGAAAGAAGGGGAGGGCTCTCTTCCTTTACAGAAGACCAGGAGCTGCCACATATATTACTGCTTGTATCTGATTGGACAGGACTTTGTCACATGACTATACACTGGGTTGCAGAGGCACTTGGGAAATGTAGTGTGTTTTCCTGATTGAAAACTAAGACCCTTACTTTGAGAGAGAATAGAACAGAATTAGAAGGAAAGGGGCAAGCTCAGCAAAAAACACATCTTCAAACCCAGCACTTCAGGGATCCAAATAGCTGTGTGATGATAGCGGCAGCTTATTAAAATGCCTCACCACATTGAAGTTTATCAGAGCCATGGAACCTGACCCCTTCCCCATCTCTACCCTCTCAGGGCGCCTCTCCTTTTCTCTCTATGCAGCAAATCTTGAAGGACCAAGCTTCAGCCTACTGGTAGGTGGCAGGGCTCTCTCTGAAGAATACAGAGAAGTCTCGGAATTGCAAACCTGTGTTTGGCTTCTTAAAAGCACAAGTAAATAAGCTTGTATTTTAATATACAGCTAAAGCTACTTCTAGATAGCCTCCTGGATTAAACAGGCCTTACCAGTGTGTGGTATTCATAAGCAATATGGCAGATGTCTTAGGTTTACTGGGGCTTTGAAATTGGTATGCTACAAAGATATCTGCCACCTTTGCAGCCCCTAGTAAAGCCCCTACTATGTGTAATCATATAGCTGGCTGGGACCCCTGAAATCCTCAGTAAGGATCTTCCGTCTTCCATATCATCTTGAGGTGACTATTGTCTGATTGCTGCCATTCCTGCTTTTTAATTATAAATTGTTATGAGGTTAGCTTTGTCATTATAGATTTAGTTCATTGTGGGTTGTTTAGTTAGCCAGCAGTGTGCGGTATCCATTCAAAGCCTATAATTTTTTAACTATCTGCCCTAAGGTGTCATCTGTGGGATATTTGCACTGTAATCTCTTGGGTGCTTGTTAAAATGCAGATTCCTAGATTCTTAACACAATCTCCTGAATCAGATTCTCTGGGACTGAGCGCCAGAGTCCATGTCTGTGCCGGTGAGAATCTGCACACGTCTTTAATGTGTTTGCAAAGTGGTGCAAAAACAAATCTCCCAGACGCTCATTGCTAACACGGCTGTGTACGTAACTCCCATTTCTGCTCACATGGGGATGGGTTGCTTGGGGTTTTATTCTACTTAGATATCATGCAGGAGAATGGCTGTGACATTCTTACGGAAAATGTGGTTCTTTGGGGAAGCACAGAGCAGGTGATTTCTAACATCACTCCCTTATTCTTGCCTGGCTGTGGGACCCAAATAGGCAAGGAACCTCTGTGGCCCAGGGGAGATCCGAAGCTACTGCCTGAGACGTCAGGCCCAGCTGTGGCAGTAGCAGCATCTTGAGAAACTAAAAAAGGGAGGTGGACGCCAAGACAAGCCTCTGAGCCCTCAAGGCCAAGGTTTTGTTGGAGGTTGCCCCTGGAAGGACTGGGAGGATTCAGGGCTCCCCGGGCCCCTGGAGACCACCTCGTTTCCATCCCTGCTCTGTGCCCTGGGGGAGGGGCCCTTTGTCCTGTCCTCTCTGCTGTGACTGGAACGCACTGTGTCCTGACTGTGCCCCTCGTTGCCTCATAGTGACGGGCCTATTGTCCAAGATGGGCCCGAGGCTGGTCCGGGCCTGCGCCTATGTATTATGCAGCAGTGGCCAGACAAAGCTGCTGTGTGCAAGAGCATGGGGTGGGGTGGAGGCTGCCTCCCCATAGAGTCCTGTTTACCAGCCACTGGGAGGTGAGAGGGTGGCGTGGGGGTGCTGTGTTCTGGAGACGAGCTTTTCAGTGGGTGCTGGTGCAGGCTTTCCGGCTGGTGAGGGGGTGACAGCTCACTGAAGTTCTGAGCAGCGGGATGATGGTCGGAGACCTCCCAGGGCACCCAGGCCTGCTCCGGGCGCTCCCTTTGGTCACGAACAGGGACTTGCTGGCTACGCCTGGCCCCAATCCACCAGTCATTCCCTGGGCACCCTAGTGTGTCCTGAGGGCTTCAGGTACCCAGACAAGATGACTCGCACCAACCTTGCTGACCAGAGGGGACAGAGGAGCACTGTCCTCCTTGGGCAGAAGTCCTTGGAGGGGTGCAGCTGGTGTTGCCCTTCTCAGGAGCCCCCAGGTCTGGGCCTGGGGCAGGGATGGAGGCAGTGCCTACATACAGAATGTGAAGGGTGCTTTGAATCCTTGCTGTCTGGCTGGGGCTGAGCTGGTGTGCTATGGCTTGGACGTTCGTGTCCTCCTCAGACCCTTATATTGACCAGAAGGTGAGGTCTTTAGGAGAATATTTCATGGCAAAGGTGGCGCCTTCATAAGCAGCACTGACGCCCCTATAAGAGGCCCCTAAGAAACCCTTGATATTTCTACTGTGTGAGGGAGCAGTTGGAAGTTTCCATTTGTGTCCCAGAGAGGGACCCTCTCTGAACACCAGACCTCACTGGACCTCACTGGATCTTGATCTTGGGTTTCCCAGCTGCCAGAACTGAAAAGCAATGCTGGCTGTTTGTAAGCCACACTGCGTATGGTGCTTTGACAGAGATGGGAAGGAAGACCGCGGCCTTCTCTCGATGCTTGCTGCTTGACCAAAGCTGTGAGGGCCCAGGATGAGCAGGACAGAGGAGGCTGCTACCAGACACCGCCATTCTGTGCCGGCACAGTCCTGCTCAGATGTTACTGCCCACAGGCGGGCCCTGCAGCCTGTGCTTTGTGGCGGCGTCATGATGGTTGCAGCTGGGTTGCTGTTGGGGACACGGCTTATAAGAATTCTCTCGAGCTCCTTTACAAAATAATAAAATGCCTGTCTCTCTTCCCCTACCCCAGATGCTCAGGCACTTGCTAGGGCAGAGGAGTGAGAACCTGGCCAGGATGTGCGGCTAGGAAAGGGGTCTCTTTATCCTCTTTACTTCCCAGGAAGGTATTCAGCCTTATTTTTAGTTGTAGACATTCTGAGTCTGACTGTGACTTGGGCACTGAAAGGCAAGGTGTGTCTGAAGGTCAAGTAGCTCCCAGGGTCTTTGGTCATGGTCCTTCTGCTTCATAAACTCCCTACAAGCAGCCAGATCCAGACTCACTCATGCCCCCCCACCCCACCTAGGCTGTGACACCTCTCAGTACAGGCCTGGGGTTCCCCAGGTTTCCAGAGCTGGGTCTAGCCCAGTAGGTGCTTGGCAGCGGCTACATGAGGTGTTCATGGCATTTGGTTCTGGAACCAAACTCACATTGCCATAGTAATTCCCACTTTGTGCATCCGAGCAGCCTTTCAGAACTGGGGTTTGGAGATGTGTGTGTGTAGGGGTGACAACTATTTTTTTTTTTTTTTTGGCGGTACTGGGGATCGAACTCAGGACCCTGCGCTTGCTAGACAGGCGCTTATTCCACTGAGCTATATCCCCAGCCCTGTGTGTGTGTGTAGGGGGCAAGGCTGAAAGGAGAGCGCTCTGTGTGTGTGTGTGTGTGTGTGTGTGTGTGTGTGTGTGTGCACGCACGGGAGCATCCTCCCGGACTGCGGGCCCAGGTGAATGGTTCATCACCTACCTGGACTAAAGAGTTAAAGGGGTAAAGAAATTCAAAATTCATGCCACCCTATGAAAGATCTTGGGAGTCTGGTCTTTTATCTTTTTCTGCAGGGACATTGAAGATGTAGGAAGACAGTGTGGAGGTCAGATGTGTTCTGCTTTCATTTGTTGGTTTGGCTTTTTTTTTAACCTTTTTTTAATTTGAAGAGAATAAAAGAATAACAAAATAACAACATAAGCAAAAACAAAACTATAAAAACGCCACAGGGTTTCAAACCAGAATGATAGGAATTAACAGTGGTTATGTTACATATTATTATCTTCAGCGAAGTTGCTCAGATTCCTGGATGTAAGAATGCAAGATTGATCAAACCATTGAAGGGAATAAACAATAATAAATAAGCAAAAACATCAGAAATGATACGGTGCTTCACTAAACGAGATGGTAGGGATTCACCAGTGGTTGTTATATTGCATGTTGTTCTCGTCAAATTAGTTGTTCAGATGACCAGATATAAGCATGTGAAATTGGTCACAAAAACTTAATTGTCAATAGTTAATATCAATAGTTTCCTTTCAGTAAATGAATAGAGATCAGCAGTACAAATATCCCAGCTGTCTATCGGTCTGTCTGTCTATGTATATCTATCTATCTATCTTCTGTTTTCGTTTGGAAGATATCTCCAAGGATGAAATAAAGGATTTCTAGGAAAGGGGGAAGGGGAGGGAAGGACGCATATTCACAGACACGTGTGAGGTGTTGAGCCTGCCTCATCTCCTGCCACCTTTCCCAGAGCTGTGACCCTGGTGACAGATGGGGCACAGGGCTCTGGCTGGGACTGAGCCGCAGCTGTCACCCCCTGTGCCTGTGACGTCGGTGCTGTACGGCTCCAAGGGGCAGGCTGAGGTGCTGCCCTGGCCCAGGGACCCTGGGGAGCAAGGCGAGGGACAGGCAGCCACCACAGGCACCAGGGGAGGGGCTGGTACCCCAGTCGTCATGGCTGCAGCTGATTCCGGAGCTGGGCCCGGACTCCCTTCCCACGATAATGGGGGCCCCAGTGTGTCTTCCTCGCATGAGTCTGTTTAGTACATTCTTTGTCCTTCTTGGCTCTTGGTTCCAGTCCGAACTCTTCTACCAGCCTGCCCCTGGGCTGGGCCGGGTCGCTGGCCTATGATGTGTGTGTGTGTGTGTGTGTGTGTGTGTGTGTGTGTGTGCGCGCGCGCGCACGTGTCCAACATGTGTGCAAGTGTCTGCATGGGTGTAGATGTGTGTAAGTGCATACTTTCGTCCTCAGCAAGCCTGGCTCACAGAATAGGGCCAGATGGGCGCCAGGTCTTTCCTCACTCAGCTCCCTCCCCGTGGGGTAGACGACGCTGCCACGCCACGTTCACTCCCATTTTATGGATGAAAGTAGAGTCTTAAGCGCAGGTCCTGGGGATGCAGGGACTAAGCTTCCTTTTCTGTTCAGGTGCCTCTGTTGAAGTCTCCACTGGGTGCTTGGCATGCCTCAGGCTGGGCCCTGCAGCTAAAGAACCCCTCAGCGGCAGTGCCTGAGCAGGGAGTCAACAGCCAGAACATGTGCATTCTGGATCCCTGGATTTTCCAGTTCTCTTTGACAAATATTTGCTAAGCATCTACATATGCTGGGCTCTATGAGGTGCTGGGCACAGAGGGGACCCACAGCCAGTCCCTGTCTTCCAGGGACCCCAGTGAGTGTTATGCTTTTCTGACTTTTTTGACCACAACTCTTAACAAGAAAATGGTTGTGTTATAGCCAAGTTCTGTGTGCGTGTGTGTGTGTGTGGCTCTGGGGATTGAACTCAGGGCCTTGTGCATGCTAGGCAAGTGCTCTACCACTAAGTTACACCTCTAGTCATTTTTTTCATCTTGAGACAGGATCTCACTAAATTGCCTAGGCTGGCCTGGAACTCGCAATTCTCCTGCCTCAGCTTCCCAAGTATCTGGGATTACAGGCATGGGCCACCAAGCTTGGCTCCTGTTGCCTTTTGTAACACTGTTAGCAGCCTACCTCTTTGACCTTGTAACCTCCTAGCAGGGCCTGAGCCCTCAGTCTTCGAGGCCTGGTGAAGGTTGTGTACACCACTTGTATTGTTCTGTGCTGCTGGAAAAGAGTCAGAGGGAGTCTTATTTTGATTGGGAAAACCGGAGAAATCCCCCGCTGAAATGGCACGGGGGCCGGGTCCAGCTGTGTGATAAGATTTCAGTGAATGGCAGAGGAGAAAAGCAGTCGATCGCAGCCTTGGCTTGGGCAAAAGCTGGAGGTCCCAGTGTGTGAGCCACACTCCCTGCAGTGTCACTTGGTCCATGCTTGTCCTGGGAGACCAAGTCCTTTTATATCTTCAGGTTATGGGTGGGAGTATTTCTGGAGGAGCCAATGCCCAAGAGAAACATTTAGGTTAGAAACACAGGAGGGTCAATGGACAGACTATGTGTAGGTCCACTGGTACAGTTGTACAAGTTTCACACTGCACAAGGGCACCAGTCCATGGTCTACTCACCCAGCCAAAGGCTCTGACCAGCAGCTGCAGCTGCCGGAGGAAGAGCCACCATTTTCTGGTCTCACAAGTGCTCTTTGGCCTGGGCTGGCCCTGACTCCAGGGGAGGGGTGAATAGAGAGACTATCTTTAAAGGAGACGCCATGGAGGCCAGATGGCACCAATGATTTGTATTTGGGAAGCTGCAGCTTTGACTTTCAAGGTGAACAGGAAACAGAGAACACAGCCTGGGAGCAGGACAGGGAGAGGGGGACGTGCACAGAGAGGCTTCATCTGGTGCCTATGACAGGGATGGAAACCTGAGATGGGTCAGCACAGGAGCAGCCTCGTGGGGGGTCAGATCCGGAGGGCAGAGGAGGCTGAGGAGGAAGCTAATCAGGACCCGAACTCCACGGCTTTGGCCTCAGCGCTTGCAGTAGCAGCGTAGGTGCGCATGCGCACATGCGCCCTCCATGAGTTGCCTGAGGGTCCCACTCTGGCTCCTGGCATTACCATAGGGTTGGCAGGGAAGAAGGGCGCTGCTGCCCACTGTGTGCCCAACGGGTGGTGTGCCGGGCCTTTACCCGTTGTTCTCTCCAACTCTCTTCCCTGCGGAGTCTGCAGGAAGGCAGCGTTTAGGGAGATCAGAAAAGCTGGGGAGTCCTTGGAGGCTCAGTACCGGGAGGTGCTGTGGAGCAGAGCAGCACGTTTGTTCCGCAGCTGCGTGGGCAGCCACCTCTGCCCACCCTGGGGGCCCTGCTGAGCGGCCAGAGAAGACGGTGGAGATGAAGTGGGGGCCATTGTGTTAGGGCCCCTTGTCACCTCTAGGCTCTTGCTGTGCAAGAGCAGAGAGACTGCTTGGGGGCAGGCCGGGGGCTGTGTCCACATATCAGAGATCTGCTACCGCTTCCCTTTCCTTCTTCCTTTGTATCACCTGGAATGCGCATGGCGGCAAGTAAGGCGAGGAGCCAAATGAGAGGGACCGGAGTTACAGTAGGAGTATTTATGGGTTATTGAACCATAACCATCTGGAGGAAGAGGGGCCTATATTTGGTTTAGTGCCTTCACAGTGTCTCCAAAGACCCAGGCTTTTCCTCTCCTTTTGGTCTCCCCTCTCATAGTGTTGGCTTTTTGGTTCTGGAGCTTGTTACCTCCTGGCCTCAAGATGGCTGCCCCAGCTCCAGGCCTTACATCCTTAAGTGCAAACAAAGACAGGAAGCAGTGTGTTGGACACTTTGCCAAGAAAACAACTTTCCTTGTGCCTTTCTTCTTTTGTTAATAAGCAAGCAATCTTTCCTAGAAGCATCCCTCATCCCAGCAGGCTTTTTCTTCTATCTCACTGGTGGCCAGGGCCATGGGACCTCTCGTACGTGTGAGGGCAGCTGAGACGGTGATTGGAGGGGGCAGGCAGTGGTGGGAGTGGTGGCCAGTGACACTTTATTCCAGGCATTTGTCTCCTTGCTCCCAGGCAGGGCCTGCGGCTGTGCCATCTCCCCAAAGCCAGCCCTTGGCTGTGTGCATGTGTGGGACCCTCCGAGGAAGGCCAGAAGGGACACTGCTCCTCTCACATCCATAGACGAGAACGTGGCTTCGAAGAACTGATGACCTTGTCCGAGGTCTACACCGTGCGTACCCAGTAGGCAGAGGTGCTGGCGTTTAAACCCAGATAGGTCGACTTCAGGGTCCTGCTTTTTGCAGCCCTAGAGCTGACAGTGCCCAGCCTGTGTCCCTGAGCAGCAGTGCAAACTCCTGCGGTCAGGAGCAGGCACCAGGCCCCTTTGGTGATGGGGAAGACTGGGCTGGGAACGGCTTTTTCTCAACAAGCCTGACTTTTAGGACTGCTGTGTGGCTGCAGGTTCCTGCTGAGGTTGGATTTGTTTGAATCCTGCTTTAACCACCCTAACCCTCTCAATAAATGGGTGCTACTTAGGGGAAGAAAGGCGAGGTCACAGTAAACGCGAAGGAGCCTAGCATCTTAACGTGTTTTTCAATGACGTTTTTCTCCAACCACTTCTTTCCCTTTTGCCGCTGCCACCTCAGCCTGGCTCGGTGAATCTGCATTTAAGCCTTTGTGGAGTTCCGGTTGCTCCCGCCAGCGGCGCTCGGGTGGGAGGATCATGGGAGACCCATCGCAGCCCCTAGGATGGACCTGTGACCCTCGGGAGTGGGGAACAGAGGCTGTAGAGGGGCCATGCTGGCCAAAGACACAGGAAGAGCTGGGACCTAAATCCTTTGGTGCGACCATTATCGGAGGGGGCTGCAAACAGGAATGCTTTTATTTGCTCAGTAACATGAATTTAATTGAGAAGTTCCCAGGCCCTCAGCAGGAGATGCTCCTTGAATTATTTCTAAAGTCCGGGAGGAAGTTGTTACTCCTACACACACACACACACACACAAACGCACATGCGCAGGCACTCCTGCACAGACACGCAGCCCTTGAGGACAGAAGGAGGCAGGCAATGCAGAGTTCATCTGCAAGTAAGCTCTGTGCCTGTGGTGGCCTCTGCTCCCTGAGCTGCAAGCGCTGTCCTCCGTTAGATGCTGGACACTGGATGTTGCCTGGCAATGGACACTGTCTCAACCTTTCCACCATAACTCTGGCCCTGCCTGGCCCTGGCTTGGGGACTCTTGGAGATGCAACCCCGGAGGGAAAGGACCAGCACGGGGAGCTCTCTTAGGGTAGGGAGGACATTTCATAGCCAGGTCCTTTGGTGGTGACCGCTGGATGTGGCCTCTCCCCAGCTCAGTCTTTAGCCTCTGCCAGGAAACAACCTTTGTAAAATGTGGCTCAGCCTCAGGGATTGAGAGGCCAGGGGGTCACGGGGGAGGATGGGAGAAACAGGCTGGAGAGGAGAGAGAATTGGCCTGGAGGGGAAGTGCTGGGTTGAATCACAGCCTTTATTGAGCACCTACTGTATGTGTGGTCTTGTGCGTGGCTGGCTAGGAGTGCAGCATGAGGGAGCCCGTTAGGCCAGCCCTTTGTATCGCTGTGTGGGCCGGGCTTGGTTGGTGGCACAGGGTCACCTAGGGCACTTGGGAGATGTGAGTGGATTCAGGTAAGAATTATAGCTCAGTCACAGCTCACTGTCACACACATCAGCATTTCACCCGTGCTCAGAGCATCCTAGGAAGAAGGTGTGAATTATGTTCATTTCACAGATGGAGAAACAGAGGCTTGGAGAGGTAAAGAGGTGTGTGAAGAGTCATGGAGCTAAAATCTAGAGGGCATAGTGACTCTGACCAAAGTTAGTTCTGGGACCTGTTTCTTCTGCAGCCCATGGGTGGTGGCTTAAAATGCAGATTCCCAGGACCCCCCCCCATTCATGTAGGTGGGCCACCTGGGTTTTACCGGGTCCACCAGGGAATGCTGGTTCTTGCAAAAACATTGGATTCGAGGGCTTCTCCAGTTTAGCACAGATGCAGGTCTTGTGCGATCTCCTTATACAGTGGATTCCTATTCAGATCCATGCGGGCCTGGGAATCTGCGTTTCTAACAGTTCCCAGATGATGCTGGTTGATCCTGTTGGGCTATGGAGAGTGGCTTGTGCAGCAAAGATCACACACCAGAGTCTCAGGGGGTGGGGGGCTTGGGGCAGATTCCCCGGCTCTTCCAAAGAGCAAATTTCTGCAGCCCTGGAATGGTGCCCAGGTATCTGCATTATTCTTTGGCCAGTGGCCAGGGTCGCTCCTGAGGGTGCCTCCTCCCAAGCCTGAGCGTGGGCCAGCTGCCCTGCCTCCCTTTGCAGGTCTCCGCCTGTGGCCCTGAACCCCCTGTGAGATTTCCCACCAGCCTGAAGATGGGGGCTGTGAGGGGGAGACCATCTCTGAGCCAGCGGGGCCTCCACTCCTCAAACTAGGTCAGCAGTCTGGCGCACACCGGCCTCAGGCTGCAAATAGAAACCTGTGTTGGGCCCGTGCAGTGAGCTCATGCCTGGCCAGAGGAGCACAGGCCTCAGAACCCCTTGAAGCGGCTCTCGGTGGGGGGCAGCCTGCAGGGGAGAACAGACTGGGTGTCAGGTGGCCTTGCTGTGTGACCCTGGACAGGTCGCTGTCCATCTCAGGGCCCCAGGCTGTAAGTGAGAGCTGTGTTTTGGTGGCCATGAGGGCCTCTAATCCGGAAGACCACAATTCCACACACCTCATGGAAGGAAGTCGAGGTGGGGGGATCCTGTCCTGTGGATATACGGGTGGACTGGGCTTGTGACTGGGGGAGTCCAGTGCAGGATTGGGCATCTCAGGAAAGGCTTCCCAGCCTGACCACCTTGGGTAAGTGGCAGCTGTACTCCAGGGGCTGAGAGCCCTGCAGCCTCCTCCTGCAGAGCCCAGCCCAGCCCAGCCCAGCAGGGTAGGGAGCCTGCAGAGACGCAGGGCCGAAGTCAAATCCAGGGTCAGATTTTGGGTCTGGCTGGGGTTGCACTGGGAATGGGCCAGGGCAGCATCCTTGGTGGCTGGGCCTGTCCCCTCCAACTACGGACTGAATGATGGGGCCGTCCCCCTTTGCTGGTTCCCCCTCCACTTTGACGGGCTCCCTGACAGCTGGGGGAGGCAGGATGGAGGGCGGAGGCGGCTTCCTGTTCCATGGTGGGGAAGAGCCCTGTGCTCTGATGGGAGACAGAGATCGAAGGAGAGCTCACACCACTTCGCGGCCTTCCCTCATCCCTTCACATCCCACGCAGCTATTGCCAGGTGTGGAGAGTCGGGTTGATCCTTCTTTCCCAGGCGGTGACTCTGTGGGCTCAGTGATGTTCTGTCCAAATGGACTGCTCCGCAGCTGAGGGAATGTTGTCACCTACCTAGCCTGGTGGCCACTCGACACACACGCTACTGAGCCCTTGAAGTGTGCTTAGTCTAACCAAGGAGCTAAGTTGTCATTTGATTTAATTGTAATTCATCTGAATTTAAAATCGCTGCGCGTGGCTTGTGCTCCCCGATGAACCACAGCAAAGCTTTCTCCTGCCTTTGGTGCAGACTGGACACTGTACTCCACGTGGTTCTGGACCCTTGACAGCTTGGGCATGGCCAGGCCAGGACTCTGGGAAGTGCTACACGGAGGGAGATGCCAGAGAGCACCCACTTGCACAGCCTCCTTTGCCCGTCTGTCTGCCTCTGTGACCTCTACTCCTGTGACTGTCACCTTACCATTGCTGTTTGCCTCAACTACAGATTCAGTGATGTCGCATGGTGCCTTAAAACAGCCCTGCCACAGAGAGCAGGTGGGGAAACCGTCCAGCACATGATTGCCCCAGACCCACATGGGCACATTCTTTGGCATTTACCAGGCACCAAATGCTGTCTCCAACCAGTGACGTGGTGGTGCCCGAGGGCGAGGAATCCAACCCCTGCCCTCCTGGGGCTGACACTCCAGGGTGAGGAGACCATATCCAGAAAGCACAGGTCTGGCTTCTTGGGACACGTGGCTGGAGAGCATCTCACTAGGACATCATAGTACCACCCAGGGGCCCGGGGACTTGGCCAAGGTGAACACGGTGAGGTGTGCTCAGGATATGTGTGTAGGTGACTGGGCTGCAGGGCCCACCATGTGGGTACCGCCACACCCAGGACTGGAGAGGGATGGGGCCTCCGTCTGAGTCACCTTTGGGAGTCCTGTGCCCGTTAAGCACCACAGCAGCACAAAGTCAGTCCCTCCCAGCAACGCAGGACCCCTAAGGGCCAAACCGAAGGAGTCATCCCAGAGTGAGAGCTCAGGAAATAGGAAACGGTGGCCCAGCTTCTCCTCGTGGGGAGCTTCCAGGGCAGCTGTGCTGCTTCCTCCCAGAGGTTCTCGACCTGGCTCCGGCAGGTGCTCTCGGCTTCCTTCTAAACTGAGGTGGAAACAGCTGTGGTTTTGCCTGGTTAATGCCTTGCAGGTCTGAGTGATATTGAGAGAAAGTGATTTTCTGCTAAAAGAAGTAGGATCACTCCCCTCCACACCACAGAGGTGGAAGTGAAGGCTTAGTGTCCTCAGGAATTACAGCTCCAGCTGGCGGTGTGCTGAGGACTCCAGGTGGGTTCGTTTCTGCTTGCTCCTTGTGTCCCTCCTGGGTGGCCCATTTTCCTGGCTCAGCGATGGCAGAGGACACAGCACCTGCTCTTGTTCGTGGATCTGGGGTGTTGTGGGTGGTTGAGACAGAGTCGTCTATGACAGTGACATCTATACATTCCATGCCACACTGCTTGTGAAGTTCCCAGGACCCGAGTGCATGGCTCCCACATTTCAGGGAAGGGGACACTGACCCTAGCAAAGGGAGGTGGCTCGTCCCAGGGCACACAGCTAGTGATCAGACACCAGACCTGGCCTTACTTTCGCCAGTGGACAAGGACAGGGTGGACCCCCCCCCCGGCAACTATTGGCTGCAGCCACCAGGGCAGATCCAAGAGGTCCCTGGGGCTCCCCCAAAGCCCCGTGGTGGGACAGACAGCCACAGCAGTCGTCATCTGAGCCAAAGACAGAAAAAGAAAAAAAAAAACCAAAAAAACCCCCAACTGCCTGTATACGTTTTCTGTTCCAGTTAAAGAACTAAATTTTCGTTATCATCGAGAAGACGCTCCCGCTGGCCACAATAAATCACCACTGAGAGCTGAGGACAGGATGCAGCCTGCTCCCGTGTGGAGTGCATGTAGTAATTAGCTCAGAGGGAGGAAGCAACGCCAGCTTCTATTTCTTGAGAGGCGACAAGGACCACTCGGCTATGAAATGAGTACTTCTTCCTTCCAGGCTCTTCTCGGAGGGAGAACAAGCTGGCCGGGGCCCAAGCGGAGGCTGCCAGGGAGCCAGCGCTGCAGCTGTGCACATCTGGGGGCCAAAGCTTCTCCCTGCCTCTTTCTGACCCTCTGTGCAGCGCAGCCCAGCCTGTCCCCCCTCCGGGCCAAGTCTGCCTCTGAGATCACAGCCTTGCCCTTATAGGAAGGGGAGCGGGAGGATCAGTGTTTGGCAAATGCCCATTCTATGCTGGATACCTTGTGAGACTCCTCGCAGTTGGCCGCTTCATTGTATCCAGGGAGCTGGGTGTCATTCTCACTGTACAGATAAGGGAATGGATGCTCCAAGAGGCTGAGTAGCTGGTCTAAAGTTGCACAGCTAAGAAGAGGCAAAGCCAAGGTAGAAACTTTTGGATACTTTTGACCCCCCAGAACCTGCTTTACTACAATTTCCTTACACTTATGTGTTGTGCTCAGGTTTAGAGATGGAACAGAGAGAGCTAAGACTTCAGGTAGAGAGGCTGAAGGAGATGCCGGACACGGGAAACAATGGCTGACTGAGAGCCCAAAGTTCTTGGGTGAAACATCAGCTCTGCCACTTGGACAGCGGTGACTCTGGGCAAATCTTTCAAGCCATCTGAACTTCAAATCAGGCACTCGCTGGTGTGCTACATACCCTCAGTGGGGTCAGCATGTGCTTCACCCAGCAGGCAGCTGGGGAGGTGTCTGGGGGAGACTTGGTAGGCGGCTAGGCCTCGGCCCCATTGAAAATGAAACGCAAACCCACCACTACTGGAGTCACAATCCTGGGATGAGGTTCCCCAAGGAGGCGCCTGCGTGCTGTGCTGAGAGGTCACCTAGCCGGTGTCACCCTGGGGCTTGTGCTGTCTGGGAGCCCTGGGCTGGGCTGGGGTGGCAGGGGCTCTGCAGGGACTGGAAGTCAGATGGGCTGGGCACTTCCAGTCTACAACTGAAGAGGGAAAACAGACAGACCTAAAGCTTCCATTCTTCAAGCATCACTGGGCTCTGGGAGGCCCCAGAAGGTGGCAGTCACCTTGTGAGACCTGTGGTCATTATGGGTCACCACCCATGTAGGGAGTTGGGTTCATGGAGGAGGAAGGTGCCCATTGAGGTTGGGTAGAACTAGGACGTACTCTCTAGCCCCCAAGCTCATCTCTGTTGCCACAGGGGGTCTCTGGTAAAGTGGAGGAACCACTGAGTTCAGCCTTTGTTCCATGTGGCCCTGATCCAGAGATCATGCACTAAAACCCAGAAGTGCCCCAGGAATGGGAAGCCCTCTACCTCCCTCTTCTGTCTCAGGTGGCTCTAACCAGTGTGAAAAGCCTTCCCATGGAGGAGCTCTGGGGTGGCCCAAGCTTGGCTCATTGGTCCTGAAAGGCAGAGAGAGACAGAGACAGAGAGATAGAAGACAGAGACGGAGAGAGAGTGGGAATGAGACTATGTTCTCACTAGCATCAGCTACAGGGAATCCACCAAAATTCAAGAGTCAAGCTTTGAAGGAAGAGAGCAAAGGGCTGCACTTCCAGGTCCCCTCTCTGTTGCCCCCAGCCTGATGTCCTTGGAGGGGTAGGCAGTGTCCGCAGTCGCAGCCTGGGAGTGGTCTCCTCTGACAGCACAGGGAGGTACCTTTGCTCTCCACCCCTGACCTCAGATGAGCTCAGGCTCAGTGCAGGCTGCAGAAAGCAGGTCCTTTGTGCGTGGGGCCTGACCTGCCTTCCAGGCCTCCACCCTGTGTCCTCCACCCTCCAGGACAAACCCTCAGGACTGGCCAGTGTCCCATCTCTGTCACCAGCCCAATCAGGGGCCTGTTCACACATTCCCTCTCCTTGACTTTCTCACCCTTATAAAAGACTCTTGTCAGCAGGGTGTAGTAGTGCTTACCTGTAATTCCAGCACTGGGGAGGCTGAGGCAGAAGGATTGAGGCCAAGCAGGGCTCCAGAGTGAGTTCAAGGCCAGCCTGAACAACATAGCAAGACCCTGTCTCAAAAAAGACAAGAAGTTAAACTCCAGAAGATATGTGTGTTCTGAAGGGGGTGAGAGAGAGGCTGTAACCCTCAGTGCCACGCGTGAGCCTTGTGCTGAATCTTAGTTGAATCCCAGTTCGGACACTGAAATAGCTGTGAACGACACTTTGGGGACACTGGAATGTGGCTGGGTGGCAGATGGTCTGGAGGAACTGTTGTCACCTTTCTTAGACGTGATCATGGCGACGCACTAACGTGGGAGACTGTGCTTCCTTGTAGGAAAGGCAATTTGGTGGGATAAGAAGGCACGAGTCAGGATTTTTGCAAATTCCTTGGCAATAGTTCCACAAAGGAAGGAAGAGAGAGGGGCCTGGGGAGAAGCACGAGGACCAGAGGGCAAGAGCAGCAGTTGGCTGTCAGACAGGCCAAGGGCCCGGGGTCCCCGGCCTCCTTGCCCGACTCCTCCGGGGCCCAGCAGAGGAGTGGCGCTGGGCCATGGCGCTCACCTTCTGGGAGTGTGCTCTTGGGGAGACCCCCCAGAAGCCCCTTGCTGCTTCTAGACCTGCCTGGGCCCATCCCCAGGGGGACAGTGTAAGATGCGAGCATGGCGGGGTGCCCAGCAGGGGCCTTTGCCGCACATAGGCACTTTTGCTGCAGCTGCGCTCTGGCGACTGAGAGCTGGAGGAGCCGAGGAAGGGAAGAAAGGGAGAGGAAGGGGCAGTGGGCAGAGGAGAAGGGGGTAGAGTCTGGGGGACAGAGACAAGCCAGGGCACCTAGGGCAAATGTGGTGTCATGCAGGGGCTCAGGACAGCTGTCCGAGGAGTTTCCCCTGCTGGGCCTGGTGGGCAGCTGGGCATCAATTCCTTTACTTAGGTGCTGGTGGAGGAGGCACAGAGATGTGAAGTGACTCACTGGGGGTCACACAGCTCATCTGCGGTAGGGTTGGGATGTGACTCTCGGTCTGTGTGGCCCTGGTCAATGTGAGTGACCTGAAGTAGTGTGTGTCCTGGGCAGAGGTCTGAAGCCTGTGGAGACTGTAAGTGCTGGGGAGAGGACTTATTGTCCCCAGCTGCCAGACGTGGCCATGTGGGGGTCTGTCTCCCACTAGGTGGGGCTCCCTCAAGCAGGGCTGCTGGGTGCCACCAGGCAGGGTACCTTGCCGGGCTGCTTTGTTCCCAGGGTCCAGAGAGAGCACAGAGCTCAGTGGGGTTCACGGGGCCCTGGTGTCACTTCCTGTAGTCACAGAGTTGTTGGCAGTGTGGGGTTCTGTAGAGGCTGCCAGAGGCCTGAAGGCCACGGCCAGCTGGTCAAAGAGCGGAGGAAAAGGCGCTCCAGGCTGGTAGGCACCGCCAGGGAGCAGCAGTTGGAAGGAGCAACCTCTCTCTTGTGGCAACTGGATTCTAGAATATTCTACCTGGACCAGAGAGAGCAGTTCCCAGAACTCCCCCTCCGATTGAACCTCAGCCAGGTCCCTGTACTTGTCCGTCCTTTCTTCCCTTTCTTTCTTTTCTTCTTTCTTCCTTTCTCTTTGTTCTGAGATGTGGTGTTGCTATGTAGCCATGTTGGTCCTCCTACCGCAGCCCCTGGAGTGCAGGGATTGTAGGTGTGTGCCATGATGCTTGGCCTATTTTTCCTTGAATTGATTCACTTTTTTTAAAAAAGGTTCTCATTAATGGTACTTTCTGTGAAATGATGGATTTGGCATGCGCGTCATATTTTTGTGATGCAAATTAAAATCCACACATGACTACCAAGATTAAAAACACATAAAGGGACCCTGAGTGACCACTTGGGGTTTGACTGTGGGACCTGGTGCTGTCGTCCTGCTGAGGAGCTGGATGCCAAGGGAGGAGTGCTGGCCCGAGGTCACAGGGTCTGCAGGGCCACACCAGGCCCTGTCCAGGGCTCAGCATGACTTTATCCAGAAGCCTTGGGAAAGATGCTTAATCCCTATGCTGATCACAATGGCGGCAGTGGAGGTATCAGTGATGGTGATGACTTTGATGCAGATTCTTGGGGTGATGCAAAGCTGTAGAAGAAATCAGAGGCAGAGCCGATAGCGGCTGCTCACAGAGGGACACCCTGGTTCCCACTGGGACAGCGGCATTGTTCTCCATCTCTGTGACCGCCCCCAGCCCTTTGCCTGCACCTCTCACGCTGAGCACACGTTGTCCCTGTGTGCGGTCGGTTTTTCTGTCGCATGGCTCGTTCCTTGGTGGTTAAAGGATTCTGTGATCTTTCTGGAAAGTGGGCTGGGTGTGGCCACCAGAGCAGGAAGTGTGTGAATGCCCTTGTGCCAGTCTCTGTCCTGTAGTATTGCAGAGCATCAGTATGGGCCGGGCACACTGTGGGCCTGAGACAGGCCATTTCCCATTCCCTCTGCCCACTCTCTGGCTTCTTTACCTCCAGTGTACTGGAGGAGCAGCCCTGTCCCTGGTGCCCAGGCTCTTCAGGAAGCTGTGACCCTTCTGACCCTGTCTTTCTGGCCCTCAGATGTCCTGGCGTCCGCAGTACCGCAGCTCCAAGTTCCGGAATGTCTATGGCAAGGTGGCCAACCGGGAGCACTGCTTCGACGGGATCCCCATCACCAAGAATGTGCACGACAACCACTTCTGCGCCGTCAACGCCCGCTTCCTGGCCATTGTCACGGAGAGTGCGGGAGGCGGTTCCTTCCTTGTCATCCCCCTGGAGCAGGTAGGGGGCCCTGGGGCTTTGTGAGCATCCACAGAGCAAGTGTGCCCCAGATCCAGGAGAGGAGATCTCTTTCCCGAGTGTCCCTGGAGGGGGGCGCGCGGACAAGTCACTGTCAGTCTCCAGGGTGTGCCCTTTCCTGAGGAACTGGAAAGTGGCTGTCCCTAACATCAAATACAGCTACACAGTTCTGCATCCTGGATGTCCTTTCAGTTTGGAGCTGGAAGGATGAAGACCCAGCCATGGGTACACTGGGCACCTGCCGAAGTAGCAGAATTGAAAACCTGTGGCTGCCCACCCCACAGAGGCTGCTAGTCATGACCTTCTCCCTCGGCGCCCACCACCTCACTGAAGGTTTTCTGCCCTCGGTTGCTGCTTATGTGAATCCAGCAGATTAAATCTGCAGAGCCTAGATCATGAAATTTTTAAGCTATAGCCACTCAAGCAGAGCCCCCATGGGAGGTCATGTGACCTGGCAAAAGGCTCGCTGTGGTCCCACTTGTTTGTGGCTGAGTTCTGCCTGACTCACCCCCATGTCCACCCTCCACCCAGACGCTCTGGGAGGAGGGGCGTGGGTGGGAGGGAACTTGGATCCCTGAGGTTGCACCATCTGGGCCTGCGCAGGGGCATTGTCCAGGCTGTCCTCCCCACAGTGGGGACACAGAGGTGGGAAGAGCTTAAGCCAGATGCCCCTTCTCACAAGAGGGACATCAGCATGCCTCAGAGATCAGAGCCTGAGATGTGGAAGTGTCTGACCTGCAGGCAGGATGTCTGGGTTGTACCTCTCACTGCCCGAGGAACCCTGGGCTTGTCATTCAATCTCTCTGGCCCTTATTTTCCTGTAATGGCAAAACGGAATCATAAAGCCTCCTCTGCGTGCATGTGCCTCAGTCCCTTGAGAGGGAAGGGATGTGAGAGCCACTTAAAAGACCACACAAGTGGGCAGGTGTCTCGTCACTTTCTTGGGGAGTGTTAGCTCCTCTGAACTCCTGAAATGTAGCTTACGTCCCCTCCTGAGCTGTACGGCTCCTAAGTTGGCAGCCAAGGCCTCACCTCAGAGCAAAATTAGTCCAAATGGAGTAAAGATCTAAGAAAAAGAAAACCTGCTAGTGTATTAGAGGAAACTGGAGAGTGTTTAAAAAAATCACACCAGTGTAGAAAGGCTTGTGAAATAGGACAAGAATCTCCCATCACGGAAATGATTAATGGATTAGAATATAAAGTTTTCTAGTTATTAAGGTCTCATCCTAAAATGAGACACCTAAATGAAATGCAAGGCCGAGCCCCATACTGGAGCATGATATTTATACTATGTAACAGATGAAAGATTTGTATCCAGAATGCATCCAGTGTTCCAGAAGAGCCAGTAAGAATCTCTTCCCCATGGACAAAAGATACACATAAGCCACTCACAGGAAATGAAATATATTGCTTGACCTAACTAATGAGAACAAATTTAAGAAGAATAATCTTCAGTATCGCTGAAAGTGAGAGAGAAAGCGAGAGCGACCAAGCAGCGCTCCAGTATACTCTGGGTAACATGTAAATGAGGGGACTCAGCGACATCACTTAACAATTACAGGTGTGCATGCGGGGACGGGGGTCACAGCTCAGTGGTAGAGCGCTTGCCTAGCATGTAGGAGACCCTGGGTTCGGTTCCCAGCACTGCAAGGAAGAAAACACAAGATGTCCAGTGGCTGGGCACTTCTGCTTCAGAAGTCTGCTACAGAGCTATTCTCAAGTCTATATAATACTGCAGTTTGTTGATTCCAGCACTTGGAAGACTGAGGCAGATTGTGGGTTCAAGGCCAGCCTCAGCTGCATAGCAAGGCACTGTGTAAAAAAAAACAAAGTGCAGAATTTTTTAGTATTTCGCTTTTCAAAACAAACCTCAATTTTTAAAATTATTTTTAAACAGAAATAAAATTCCTTGCGGTTCCAACCCTCGTGATTTCTGTAAGGGCAGCCGAAGTGTATGGCGTTGTTGGTAACCCTGGTGTAGAATGTGGTGGGATTTTGTAAGTACTCACAGAAGGCAGGAGAGGAAGTACTCCTCCCTTTCTTTATAGAGGAGGTCAGCCCCTCTGTGAAAACGTGATATGCAGGTATGTGCATGTATATGTCCTGTGTACTTTTTCCACTTTACATTCCTTGACACAGTTAGTATAATGTGATTCATCTTGAAAACGATGCCTCCGCCATTCCTAGTTCATTTCATTTCATGGCAAGTTTATAGAGGAACTCGGTGAGTTGTGCTGCTATTTTATAGAAGCAAAAAGTTAGAAACCACCCACAGGTCCACCAATAAGGGGACAAGCAGACGAGTTAAGGTCACAAAGGGGTACCATGCAGTCATTAAAACTGGTCTTGTGGAGAAGGTGCCCCCAGACCAGCAGTCTCAGCCTTGCTTTACCCTCTTACATCTATTAAAAATCCAAGAGCTTTTGTTTATAGGAGCCGGAGCTATCAACAGTTAGCATGTTTAAAATACAAATGAAAGACTCTGGAAAGTGAATTTATTAATTCACTTAAAATAATAAATCCATTTCACGTTCTCCCAGCAAATATATATTTTTGAAAAACAACTACGGTTTCCAAAGCAAAAAAAAAATGAGAAGAATGGTATTACTTATGCTTTCTTGTTTGTTTTTGGTACTTGGGGGATTGAACCAAGGGCCGTTGCACTGAGCTACACCCATAGTCTTTTTCTTTTTTATGTTGAGACAGGATCTTGCCAAAGTCTGTCATTTGCCCAGGCTGGGCTTGAACTTGTAATCCTCCTGCCTCAACCTCCCAGATTGCTGAGATTACAGCAGGGCACTGTCATGCCTGGCTACTTTATACATTTGTAAATCTCTTAATATTAGCCTGGCTTGACAGAAGCCAGCTGATTCTTGGTCTGCCTCTGCCTTCTGCCTGTAGGGAGATCACACGTCTTGTAGCCTCTGGAAGCCTCCCCAGCTCACCAGGGAGAGGATTGAGAAGCAAATGATGTCTGAGTGTTATTATGCAGATAGTTTGGGCTCAGAAGATTCCCTGAACGGTCTTGAGGACCTCAGGGGGTCCCCAAACCACACCCTGAGAACTAGTGATGGCCAGGAATGGATAATGAGAGAAAGCGCTTCTTATGCTATACTAAGTGGATAAAAAGAGCAATCTGTGAGTAATCACGTAAAAATGCCTACCTGTCCATCTGTCTGTCTGGAGGAGACTGGAAGAAGAGACACTCAATGTTGAGATGTTTGTATCCACTTTGGAAATTGGACGTGTTCTTTGTTTTCTTCTTTTTCCTTAGCTATGTTTTCTGATTTTTTTTTTTTACAATGAACTTCTAACATTCTGCAATTTAGGGAAAAAAAAACAGTAGAAGCAATGTGCTGATGGGAGGAGGGAGCACCCCCTCCCCGGGGGCATGAGGGCCCCAGCCCAGGGAGGGCTGCTGGGCCTGCACCTGGATGCAGATCCACAGCATTACAGCGCTTGCCTGCCTCCCACTCTGATGCGGGGCCTTATCTACCTCCAGCATCGGCCCTCAGCCCTTATGAATGTTGCAGCTGTTTTCGTCCGTAGTACATGTGACTTTTAGCTTGCTGTGGGAAACTGAAGCAAAACTGCAAAACTGTGGACCATGCTGGGCTGGGTTCTGACCTGCTTGGGAGGTGGGGCAGCTCCCTGGCCTGAGAGCATCATTTCACATGCACAGGACTTGGCGTCTGGAACGAAGTGGCTCAGGGTCCTGCCCCCAGCAAAGGGGCTGCTTAGCAACCAAGGCCACTGTCCTGCTGCCCCTTGTGTCCAGGGCCTGGCCTGCAGGCTTGGGGCTCAGCCTGGCTGGTGCTGGGGGTGGGGATGGGGAGGGAGACAAGACTGAGACCACTCCCACCAATGCCAAATTCAGGCCCCCTGTTTATTGGGAGCGGGAGGGAAGAGCTATTTCACATCAGCCAGCATCTCACTATAGTCCAGGCTGGCCTGGAGAACTCACTACGGAGCTCAGGCTGGTCTCAAACTCAAGGCAACCCTCCTGCCTCAGTCTCCTGAGTGCTGAGATTAGAGATGAACGCCACCACGTTCAGCAACATCAGCCAATTTCCTAGCCAAGAGAATATTATATTATTTCTAGTTTCAGTTCCCCCCTCTCAGTTTGGTTTGGTGGCAATTTCCCCCAAACAATTCTGTGTCTTAGCCAGGCATGGTGGCTCATGCCTGTAATCCCAGCACTTGGGAGGCTGAGGCAGGAGGATCGTTGCGAGTTTGAAGCCAGCCTGGGCTACAAAGTGAGCTCAAGGCCAGCCTGAACTACATAGCAAGACCCTGTCTCAAAAAAAGAAAAAAAAAAATCTGTATCTTATTTAGTTCAAACATAGGAAATACTGTGGCCCTTTCTCGGGACCTTCAGACTATGGTTCTGAGCATTACAAGCTGTGACCTCAGTGTTGCGTACTTGTCCTGAGAAAAGTCTGCACTGCCGTTCTTTCAAATGTTCCCTCCACTGTCAGTTGTTGCTTCTTCCTTCCTGCTCCTTAGAGGTTTGGGCTGAAAGGGGCTAGAACTTGCCAGGAAGTCCTAAATCCCTGTCCCACCACACCCTGCCTTCCCACAGAGCCTCAGACTCTTCCTGGGAGCAAATCTCCATTGATTCACCTTCCCTCAAAGCTAGCTTGCTGAAAATATCATTATGATTGAAAAACCTTTCTCCAGCTAGGCATAGCAGCGCACACGGGTAATCCCAGCACTCTGGGAGACTGAGGCAGGAAGATCCCAGTTCTAGCTCGGCCTGGGCAACTTAGTGAGTTATCCACACTGTCTCAAAATAAAAACTAAAAATAAAAAGGTTGAAGCTGTAGCTCAGTGCAAAGGTTTTTATGTTCAATCTCTAGTACCACAAACCCACGCCAAACCAAAATAAAACCAAACAACCTTGCAGCTAGGTTGGGACGCCCTGTCCATGACAGCCACAAAAAACTGTAGTGATGTATCATCTCTGTACAGCAGTAAACTCTGTATTAATTGATCCTCTCCAAAGGGATCCAGAGCCACCTCCCCTCACACTTGGGGAAACTGAGGCTGCAGAGACAGTCAGGAGCTGGACCCGAGGCCAGCTCATTGTTCAGTGCAGGGGCTGGATGGGCCCAGGGCCCACTCCTGACTTTCGAATGCAGACGCCTCCCCTGCCTGGGCACTGGCAAGCAGACAGGTTGTGGCTGCTGGCGGGTCCGGAAGGTGTGGATTTGTCTTCCTGGAGCCCTCACAGGCTGTGCCTGTTGTTTTGCTAGTTAACAAGCAGCTCAGGCTCCCCTCTCCAGAGTGGAATGTTAAGCTGCAGATGGGGGAGCAATCAGCACCCTGATTGCCTGACACAGCTGGAAAGGCCTTATGAATATTCCAGGGCTGGCAGCTGATTAACGCCCCCCTTTCCTCTGCTGGCCCTGGGCTTCCTGTGGCTCCAGGGCCGGAAGCACAGCTACCTGGGAGCCCCAGGGGCACCAGGCAGGAAGGAGAAGTCCTGGCTGGGAAAGTAGGACCCTGGCTTCTCCCCGTCACATGGGGAGCAAATCACCGGGGGAGTTTTCAAAGATCTAACATAGCTGCTCTTCTCAAATCTCACCTCAAGGCTCATGATGAAAAGACAGCTATTCTCCCCATTTTAGAGATGAAGAAATAGAGGCATGGGGACTCAAGGGACTCCTCTGAGACAGCGCAGCGCAGCACACACATTGCAGAGCAAGAATTTCAATCCAGGGTTCTCCAGCCGCATCTGCCCACGCGCAGAGGGCCAGGGAGGAGCAGCCGGCAGAGGGGCCTGGGGTTGTTATTATCACTGCTGTTTGAAGAGCTTCAAGGGATCCCTTGAACAGGACTCAGCCAGGACTTCACCGAGCTCCTCTGCTGAGCCATGTGCAGCTCCGTCTCTCCTGGAAGCCAAGAGAGCAGCCGCTTCCTAAGCCATGTGCAGGTGTGGCAGGTGTGGAGCAACTTCCTGCAGGAAGGAAGGAAGGAAGGAAGGAAGGAAGGAAGGAAGGAAGGAAGGAAGGAAGGAAGGAAGGAAGCTAACAGCCAGCCTTTTCTGGGTAAACAGAAGCAGGGGAGGTGCCTGGAGACGGAGGCCCCAGGAGATAACATCACTCCTTGATCAAGGGCACAGACTTGGACCCAGCGTCATGCCGGGCACTGCGGGCCTGAGTGCCGTGAAGCCTGGCCTCCCGCAGGCTGGGAGGGCACACAGTGGGAGGCCGGTTAGCATGTCACCTGTAACTGCCACTGCATTCTCTGGAAACGAGCCCCTTGCTAGCTTTCGCTCCTTCATGGATGCATTTGATGAAGGTAATCAGCATCTTGTCTTAAAGCAGCTGCCCAGTTCTGGGCTGGACGCTGGGCTGGGTGTCCAGGAGGGCATCGTCACTGTGGCTCCCTCCCGGGCTTCCCACCCATCCTGCCCAGTCTCAGTGTGGGGATAGGGCATTTCCAACTCAGTCTCTGCAGATGGGGAGATGCCCCCTCCTCCCCTCCCCATCCGGGCTGCCATTGCTTCTCCCCCTAGCTCCGTCTATGGGCGTGGGAAGCCTGACCAGGGCAGAGCAGTTGCCCAGCTCTCTCAGCCAGCCCTGCAGAGGTGGGCAATGGGGATGTGCCGAGGCAGGAAAAGCAGCAGAACTCCACAGGCATCCCCACGGGGAGGGCAGAGCCTGGGGCAGGGAAGACGCGCAGGGTCCAGGGCAGGGAGGCCTTGCCTGCCTCTGCCTTGCCACTGGGTGCTGTGTGACTTCGGGTGGGTCCCATAACCTTGCTATGCCCCATATTTCCCTTCTGGAAAATGATGAGGTTGGCACATGTGATCTCGAGGCCTCATTTTAGCTCTCCCGTTCTGTCTGCTTCTAACACCACGTTATTCTAACGAGTCCTCACCGGTGTGTGGTAGGCTTTGCATAAACACAAAATGGCTCCTTCTCTTCCTTCAACCCTGTCTCAAGCACTGCCGGCTCTGTGAAGCCTTTCCCACCCCAAGACAGTTGTGTCCATCACTATTGGAGTACTTGCTAAATGCTTCCATATTTTTAGGTTAGTCCTAGCCATAAATCTAGTTACCCATCTGCCCCTTATCTATCCGTCCATCCAACATCCCACCCATTCAGCCACTCATCCATCCATCCATCCATCCATCCATCCATCCACTGACCTACCCATACATCTGTCTATCCATCCTTGTACCCAGCCAGCCAGCCATTCACCCATCTACCCACTTACCATCCACCTATCCCTCATCCGTCCACCCATCTACCCATCTGTCCATCCATCCACCCAGCAAATGTTTCTTGGGCACCTGTGCATCAGCAAAAGGTCCCGGACCGGAGATGCAACAGTAAACAAGACCAAATCCTCTCATGGACTGAAAGCCCCTGATGTGGAACACATGTCTAGTTTGTACAGGAGCTGGCAAAGGGTGGGCTGGGTAGGTGCTCAACAAGGAGGCATTGGGCTGACCCAGGCCGGGTCCAGGGGCACAGCCTATCCCCCTAGTTGGGGTTTTCTCTTTACAAGGACAGCCTCCCTCCAAGCCCGGGGATAAAGTGGTACCCTGTCCTGCAGGATTGGCCTAACCAAAGGGACCTGCATGCTCCCCTGTGATGCCTGGGCCAATAACTTTTTTTTTCCTTCTTGGTAGTATTAGGGACCGAGCCCTGGATCTCCTGCATGCTAGACAAGGCCTCTTCCACTGAGCCACATGCCCAGCTCCAGGCTGGTCTTGCACAGCTGAATCTGGGAATTGATGGATCACTTAGCTCCATGGCTCACAGTGTGTTTGGAGCTTAACATTAAAGATGGGGCACAGCCCAGGGCCCAGGACTGTCCTAAAATCAGACTTCTGGCTGGCCCAAAGCCTCTGCCCTGGTTCCAGATCTCTTAACCCTTCCCGCCTTCATCTTCAGTCAGCACTGAGCTCGTCAAGCCTCTTCCATTAAAAAAATCCCCAAATCCTCTTCCCCTCTTGGGAGGAACTGAGAGAGCCTTTTCCAAATCCATTTTTCAGATCTTTCCTCAATTGCTCTTTGTTCTGCAAGCTGCCTTCCGCTTGGTGTAATTTGCATCTCAAAGCCTATGACAGCCGCATGTACAGTATGTGACTTGGGGGGGGCTGTGCTGGGAGAGGGAGAAGTCTCAACTTTATTCCATTTGTCAGGGCCCTGAGATTGACAGCTTTGCTTTGTGTTTTTCCCTTTTTTGGAAGAATGGCTGCTTAGTTTCCAGCAAAGTGAAGCCAAGCCCTTCAGCAGTGATGGAAGTGTTGCTGTCTTACTTATTTCAGGGTGATGGGACCGGGCATTCTCTGGATCTAGGGTCTGCAGGGAGCCAGGGTTTCAGCCTGGGTGCCAGGTATGGAGGGAGGTTGGAGAATCCACCCTCAGCCTCAGGCCAGGGCCTCAGTGGAGCTGTCTGAGGCTCATTCCCTGCAGAAGTAGAGGTAAGAACCAAGGGGAGCAGCTGGGCCCGTAGGACTCCTGTGAGCTTGGGGCTCTGAGACCCTGACTCTGCTCAGAGTCATTTGCCGGTCTTGCTTTCCTGTTTTCCTCCCAACGCTTGGAGCTTCCCATCCCTTTGTGATGTTGTCCCAGGCATGTAACTGCACCGTGCCTCAGTTTCCCTGTTTGTGAAACACCGCTCCAGCCTGACAACAACATAAAGCCAGGCTCTGAGGGGGCCAAGCGATCACCATCCCAAGTGTTTCATTGTGCCCCAAATGGACCCTCGCCCCAAGAGCAGAAGTGTCCTAGCCAAGCTTGCAGGACATGCTGGGCGCCCTCGGCTCCCTTTCCAGGGACCCTCACGCTTGGCACTTCTCAGATCCCCACGTCTCATTTATGGAGTGTTGAGGAGGGGACTCTGCTGTCCCAGGGATTTCGGGGAGGCGTGAGGGAGCCCGCAGGAGTGTCGACGGGCATTGAATCTGCCACACACAGCAGCTGTCCCCAAGCCTCTTGAGGGGCCCGGCCACCTTGCTGGCTCATTCACATGACTGTGACTCCAGTTGGAGTGACACAGGGTGCGTGAGGAGCGTGGGGACAGGGACCAAGGTGGTCTGGGTGGAGACAGAGCCTCTCCCCGAGGCCCCACGGGGCCTGGAAGACTCAGCCAAGTCCCCCACCCCGCTGTCTTCATGACAGCTTCTAGAACAAGGCCTGCCTGTGTGCTGCCTGACTCTGTCCCCAGCCCTGGGGCTCTTTCCGTTTCCCATGTGCCTGCTGCCCCTAACCCCAAACAGGACTCTTAAAGGTCACCCTGACTTGGGGCCCGGGTGGGAGGAAAGAGGGTTGGCCACAGCTTTCCCAGCCTCTAAGACAGAGCCCCTTGCCTACTTCCCAGCCCACTCTGCCAAGACCTTGATTTTTGTTGCTAAGCAACCTGAGCCTAGGTTTCCAAGTGGGTCCTCAGGTAAGCATGAGAGGCGGTAGCATGGGAACGCCTAGGACTGCAGCAGATAGATACCCAGAAAGGGCAAGAGACTTGGACAGGGCTGTACAGCGAGTTAGGACCCATGTGCCAGAGATTTGATCAGGACAGCAGACCCTCCAGGATCCCACTCCTTTGAGGCCCCAGTCTTTTCGAGAGAAGCAGCTCGAACACAACACCTCGAGGTTTTTTCTGAGAGGGGCACCCATTTCCCTGGCATCTGAGGGCCTGCATTCAAGTCCTGCCATGCCATTAACTTGTGTGCTTTGGGCAGGTAGACTAACCAGTCTGTGACTCAGTTTCCATGGCTGCAAAATGAGAGAGAGGTCGGTGGAAACTCTAAGGTTGTTTTGGGGATTCAAGGAGGTGCCCGGCACAGGCCAGGCCTCCCTGAGCTCACGTGCTCATGTGGGGGCCTGAGATGCCCTCCCTGCCGAGGCCAGCCACCCACCTTTCCCCTTCACCTTGGGAGAGTTCTTCAATTTTATGTCTTAAATGTGGTACAAAAATTTCAGAGTTTAATTGTTAACACTGGGAACTTGAATTCAAATACATCTAGTTTGGCTGGGGATAGTGGCACTCACTTGTCACCCCAGGGAAGAGAAGCTGAGGCAGGAGCATCACCTCGAGTTTAAGGCTTCCCTGGGTTACACAGTAACTTCAAGGCCAGCCTGAACTACGGAATAAGACCTTGTCTCAAAAAAAAATAATAAAATAAAACAAGTTCTTCACTTTTGGGGAGGCCTGGCATAGATCCCTTCGGCAGTCTAAGAAATCTGATGGACCCTTTCATGACGTAAAGTTGATAAGGATGTAAACAAAATGAACAAGATTGCAACAGAAACTGATTCTTTTCAAATACAGTTATCAACATACATAGCAGTCTTGTGATAATGTAGTATGCCCGCCTTTTCACAAATGCATCAAGGAACATAATCCAGAGGGAATTTAGTAACTGATTTCCAAGTTGGGGGGGTCACTGTAAGTAGGTTTCTGAGGTTGCCACAGCAGGTGTGGCCTGAACATAGCTGTTGGTGTCCATTGATAAAAACATTACAGGTCCAGCTAATCCTGTTGGGGTTTGTTGTCCACATCTAGAAATGTGTGATGGTTCAGAGAGAAGTTGGTGATGTCACAGATGCAATTTTCTTCCTACTGAAGTTCACAGACCTCTTGAAGGGGTCTGTGGACAACTCAGGTCCCAAAGGCTGGAAATAGAGTCGCAGGCAGAGTAGAATCATGTAAAGTCAGGACAACTGGAAGGTTGGTGGGAAGGGGGGATTTAACTGGCCTGAGAACCTCAAATCCCCCCTTCAGAGTACCTCAGACCCTAAGATCCACAGGCAGTGAGGAAGCCCGGCTTCTCTGGTTCTTTGCAACCTTGGGCAAGTCCCTCTGCCCTTCCAGTCCTCAGTTTTCCCATCTGGAAAGTGAAAAGTAGGGGCTGTTGTCTCTGAGGTCTGTGTTTCTCCTCACTGGAGACAAAGGCCCTGGGCTGCAGGGGCCCTGGACCAGGGAGGGGAACAGCTGGGGCCAGGCTGGCCGGCTCCCAAGTGTCGGGGAGCTGGAGGAGGAGGTGCAGGGCGCTCTCCCGCGTGACAGCTGGGGTAGCCTGGCTGAGGGCCTGGGCCCGCCTGCCATCTGTGCCTCCTTCCTGCTCGGCCTGCTGGGGCGCAGGGAGACCGCGGGATGGGTGGGGGCTGCAGTGAGGTGGAACTCAAGCAGCAACCTGCGAGCGGGGAGGGGCGGGGCGGGGCGGAGAGGGGCGGGAGGAGCCTGCCGGCCACGCTGGGTGCTTAACTCTTAACCTCCCTTTGCCAGCCTGGCCTCAGAGAGTGCTGCGGAGGAAAGGACTCGCAGGCGCTCGGCCTAGAGGGGCTGCTTGGAGGCCGTGTGGCCTCAGGCGAGTTCCTTACCTCTCTAGCCTCGCTCTCCTCTGTCCAGCAGACACCATGCCTAACAGAGCCTGCGCTGGGGATTGGACAGGGTTTAAATGACACATCAGAAAAGTTCCTAGCCTGCCAGCAGCTGTAGGCATTCCTTGCGGGCGCAGCGTGAGTACCTGAGCTCACTTGGGCTCACCTCCCTGCTGTTGGGTGCACCAGTGAGGCTGCGGAGACCCAAGGCTTGCGACTTGCTCTCACAGGGACTTGGCAGCCCACTTTCCTCCTCTGGACAGCCACACCCACCGGGGACCACACACGCCCACACTCACCTATTTGTGAGTAAGTACTTAGGTTCAGACGTGCCCCAGTGGAAGGGCCTGGTGAGGTGTCAGCCTCCCACACACTGCTGCTTCCAGCTACTTGGATCCTGTACAAGGAGGCAGCCCGGGTCACCAGCTCCTTTCCCAAAATGTCACTGCGTGTGCATGCGCGCGCGCACACGCACGCGCACACACACACCCTGCTGCTGGTCCCCGACTTCCAGTGGTTGGGCTTATAACTTTCCAGCTTCACTGTGATGTGCAAGTGACGATATCCGATGAGTAGAAACTGCACCCCAAACTTTGCAAGTTGTGAAGTTTGGTCCTTTTCTTCCTTACGATACTCTCTCGCGGGTGCTCTCTCGCGGGTGCCCTCTACGGTGAGCCGCGTTGCTGAGCTTTGATGCCCAGTGCCCCGGGCTGGATCCCCGCTACTGCAGACAAACGAACGCCATCATCACTACATTGTTCTCTCTGTATTTGCCTTTTTAAGGTGATTATATATCTCAGACATCATCAGATACAAAGCTTCCTCCTCCATTTTTACCCTATGCCATTGTTTGGCTGTGGCATCATTGGCTCAGCCTCATCGTGCCCACTGCCCGGCATTTAGATTGTTCCTAAACTTCCGTGCTCACAATCAGCAGGGCCCAGAGGACCGTGGACCCGCTCCCCAGGCACCACGCCTCGCTGCACACTAAATCCGAGGAAGAGCTCGGCGCTTCCCCCACCGCACGCTTGGCGGGCAGGCGCCACGCCGCTGAACTGTATCTCTAAAATTTTACTTTTTTTTTTTTTTTTTTTTTTGGCGGTACTGGGGATCAAACTCAGGACCCTGCGCTTGCTAGGCAGGCACTTATTCTACTGAGCTATATTCCCAGCCCCTCTAAACTTTTACTTGTTAAAAGATCTAAGAAAGCAAGAAGGCAAGCGATAGCCAGGGCAGCAGTGCTTGCGCTGCCTGTATATGAGAGGCTAGGCGTGCATGATGCAGGACCCAGTTTTAAAATGGGCAAAAATAACAACAGATACGTGTGGGTCGCAGAACTTGAATAGACCTTGTGTAAAAGGGGCATTCATGCGCGGCGGAAGCCTAAGAAGTGCCGCTTTCTCAGAGCATTTTTGGTAGTAAAGTAAGACTGAGACCGAAACTCTACACGTCTAAGATCTGTGCGTGCTTCTTTTGAGTGTGAATTCTTTATGCTTTTTGCCTGTTGTTATTCATCAGGAAAATGCGAATTAAAATTCCAAGTTGCTACTACACACCCGCCGGAATGGAAAGACTGACCATCCTGAGTGCTGATGAGGGTAACGACACCTGGAAAAATCATAACCCACCAGTGGGAACCAACAGGGTTAGAAAACTGTTCAGCTGCATCTACTACAGCTAAGCAAATGACTGCACTATGGCCTAGCAATTCCACTTACAGCTTTGTCTAGCAAAACTGAGTGGAACATACCCAACAACAAAGACTTGCATAAGAATATTCATGGAAGCTGTGTTCATAATAGCACCAAACTACAAGCATTCCAGACATCTATCTACAGAATATACAACTTGCGGTCAATGCAAAAAACGGGATAGGATGCTGCAATAGAAAAGAATCTGTAGTTACGGTACACAGGGCAGCATGATGGATCCTGAAAGCATTCTGAGCAATCAAAGACGTCAGATACAAAATCCACTTACTTGAAGTTTGTTTGTTTGTTTGTCTTTTTGAGACAGGGTCTCACTATGCAGTTCAGGCTGGCCTTGAGCTCAAGGCTGGTCTCAAACTCCCAAGGTTCCTCCTGCCTCAGCCTCCCTTGTGCTGGGATTACAGGCGTGCGTCACTATGCCTGGCTACCTGAAGTTTAAGAACAGGTAAAATAGATGTATGGGATGGAAGGTAGAACAGTAGGTAGGTGGGCACGAGGGCGACACAAACGCTCTGTGTACTGATTGCAGTGGTGTATGCATGTATAAAAACTCGATAAGCCTAACCACTAAGCGCTCTATGTTTTATTGGCTATAAATATAACTCTGTTAAAATTTTGAGATTCCCAGTGAGAGGGAGTATGTGTTTCTGAAATTTTAACAGAGGCTGACAAAATTGACTACCATTAAGAGCATGACAATTTACCTTCTCCCAGCAAAGTAGAGGCGTACCTATGTTTTTACCCCCCTTGAAAACTGAATGTTCCCATAGAGTTCCATGGTGGATGGAAAGTTTTCTCAAAGTAGATCTTATTTGAAAATGTCTTTATATGCTTAAATGTTTGCATTTCCTTTTATCTAAGTGGGCCATGCCTTTTGCTCATTTTTCTAGAGGCCTTTGATTCTTGGATGGAAGAAATCTTTTCTATATTAGGAAAATTAGTTCGTTTATTTAGAAGATGAATTCTAGATCTATGATGCTAAGGTTAGGATTATGGTTATGGTTAGTGTTAGGGTTAGGGTTAGGTTTAGGGTTAGGGTTAGGGTTATGGTTATTGTTAGGGTTAGGGTTAGAGTTAGGGTTATTGTTAGGGTTAGGGTTAGGGTTAGGGTTATTGTTAGGGTTAGGGTTATGGTTATTGTTAAGGTTAGGGTTAGGTTTATGGTTATTGTTAGGGTTAGTGTTAGTGTTAGGGTTAGGGTTATGGTTATTGTTAGGGTTAGTGTTAGGGTCAGTGTTAGGGTTAGGGTTAGGGTTATGGTTATTGTTATGGTTAGTGTTAGGGTTAAGGTTAGGTTTATGGTTATTGTTAGGGTTAGTATTAACATTAGTGTTAGGGTTAGGGTTAGGGTTAGGGTTAGGTTTAGGGTTAGGGTTATGGTTATTGTTAGGGTTAGGGTTAGGGTTAGGGTTAGGGTTAGGGTTA
>PVLD010011618.1:0-64357 GCA_004027595.1 Dinomys branickii
GCTACAGGCCAATCTCGCTAATGAACATAGATGCAAAGATACTCAACAAAATACTGGCAAATAGATTACAGTGAATCATAAGGAAAATTATACACCACGACCAGGTAGGATTCATTCCAGGAATGCAGGGATGGTTCAATATTCGCAAATCAATTAATGTAATACACTATATTAATACAGTCAAAGACAAAAACCACATCATCATCTCAATAGATGCAGAGAAGGCTTTCGATAAAGTCCAACATAGGTTCATGTTAAAAACCTTAGAAAAAATAAGAATAGATGGCCTCTACCTCAATCTGATCAAAGCCATCTACAACAAACCAACAGCCAACATCATACTAAATGGACATAAACTGAAAACTTTCACTTTAAAGTCAGGAACAAGACAAGGATGTCCATTGTCACCACTCCTATTCAACATAGTTCTGGAAGCACTAGCGAGGGCAATCAGACAAGGGAGAGAAATAAAAGGAATAAGGATAGGAAAGGAAGAAGTCAAACTATCACTATTTGCAGATGACATGATACTATACATGGAGGACCTTTGAAGATATCAACAGGTAAAGCAATAACCACTGTTGGATCCATGTCACCTTGTCCGTAGATCAGTCTTGATTGTACTATTTTTATGCTAATTTGTATCTGTTTGTTAAAACGTTTTTGTGCTTTTATTAAAAAAAAAAAAGAAACAAACTGGCAAAGTGGATTAAGACACAAAATCCCACAATATGCTGTATATAGGAAACACATTTTACTCAAAAGGAAACCCATAGACTGAAAGTCAAAGGTCTGAAAACAATCTTCCATGCAACAGCTTCCCAGAAAAAAGCAGATGTAGCTGTTACGTTTGCAGACAATGTAAACTTCAAACTGATAAAAATCAAAAGAGACAAGGAAGGCCACTATATACTAGTTATGGGAAAACTGCAAGAGGAAGAGATAACAATCCTAAACATGTATGCACCAAATACTGGAGCACAAAACCATGTAAGGCAAATCTTAACGGACATAAAAAGCCAAATAAACAATAACACTATTGTAATAGGGGACCTAAATATCCCTTTGCTGCAAAGAGACAGGTCAAAAGGAATAAAACTCAGCAAAGATATAACAGACCTGAACCAAATGTGCGAACAAATGGACTTAGTAGATGTTTACAGAGTGTACCACCCCACAACACCAGAATACACATTTTTCTCAGTTGCACACGGGACTTTCTCTAAAAGAGATCACATTCTAGCCCATAAAGCATACCTACGTAATTGCAAAAGAACTGAAATTATCCCATGCATATTATGTGACCACAGTGCAATGAAATTGGAAATTAACAACAAAGTGAATTCCAAAAATTCTATGAACACTTGGAAATTAGAGAACAACCTCCTGGATAACCAGTGGATCACAGAAGAAGTTAAAGAAGAAATTTAAAAATACCTACAAACAAATGAAAATACAAATACATCTTATATGAATCTGTGTAATGCAATGAAATCAGTCTTCAGAGGGGAATTTATAGTGATGAACTCACACATAAAGAAAACTGAAAAAGAATAAATAAACAGCCTAATGTTTCACCTTAAACTTTTAGAAAAAGAAGAACAAGTCAAGCCCAAAGCACAAAGAAGGGAGGAGATTATAAAGCTTAGGGAAGAAATCAATGCAATTTAGACGAAGAAAATTGAAGAAAAAATAAGTGAATCAAAGAGTTGGTTTTTTGAAAGACTAAATAAAATTGATAAATCTCTAGCCAATCTTATCCAAAGAACAAAGGAAAGAACTGAAATTCATGCAATAAGGAATGAAAAGGATGAAATCACTATAGATCCTACAGAAATTCAAAAGATCATTCATACCTACTTTGAGAATCTTTACTACAGTAGGATACAAAACCTAGATGAAATCGACAAATCCCTAGAAATGTACAAATTACCAAAGTTGAACCAGGAAGATATAAAAACCCTAAACAACCCAATATCAATTAATGAGACTGAAAATGTGATTAAAAACTTACCGACAAAGAAAAGCCCAGACCCTGATGGATTTACAGCAGAACTTTATAAAACATTCAGCGAAGATTTAATGCCAACACTCCTCAAACGTTTTGATGAAATTGAAAATGAAGCAATTCTCCCTAACTCATTGCTGGAGGCGAGTATCATAATAATACCAAAACCAGAGGAGGACCCAACCAAGAAAGAGAACTATAGGCCAATCTCACTAATGAACATAGATAAAAATATCCTCAGTAAGATACTAGCAAATAGAATGTAGCGAATCATAAGGAAAATTGTAAACCATGACCAGATTGGATTTTTTCCAGGAATGCAGGGATGGTTCAATATTCACAAATCTGTTAATGTAATATACCATATCAACAGAGCCAAAGACAAAAACCACATGATCATATCAACAGATGCAGAAAAAGTTTTCGATAAAGTCCAACAGGCATTCATGTTAAAAAAAAACTAGAAAACATAGGAATAGATGGCCTCTACCTCAGTTTAATCAAAGCCGTCTATGACAACCAACAGCCAACATCATACTAAATGGACAAAAACTGAAAGCTTTTACTTTAAAGACAGGAACAAGACAAGGATGTCCACTGTCACCACAACAATTCAATGTAGTTCTAGAAGCATTAGCCAGAGCAATTAGACAAGAGAGAGAAATAAAAGGAATAAGGATAGGAAAGGAAAAAGTAAAACTATTGCTATTTGCAGATGACGTGATGCTTTACATGGAAGACCTCAAAAACTCCACAAGAAGACTCCTTCAATTAATTGACAAATTCAGCAGAGAAGCTGGATACAAAGTCAACACCCAAAAGTCAATAACATTCCTATAGACAAACAACAAGCAGACTGAGAGAGAAATTAAGGAAACCATACCTTTTACAATAGCAACCAAGAAATTGAAATATTTAGGAATCAATCTAACAATAGAGGTAAAAAAATCTATTCAATGAAAACTACAGTACTCTGAAAAAAGAGATCAAAGATAATTTCAATAAATGGAAAAACATTCCATGCTCATGGTTAGGAAGAACCAACATTGTGAAAATGGCCATAATACCAAAATTGTTGTACAGATTCAATGCAATTCCCATTAAACTACCATCAACATACCTCACAGATCTAGAGAAAACATGCCTTAAATTCTTCTGGAACCAGAAGAGACCCAGAATAGCAAAAGCAATTCTGGGCCACAAGGACAAATCAGGTGGAATCACAATCCCTGACCTGAAATTATACTACAAATCTACTGTAATAAAATCAACCTGATACTGGCTCAGAAACAGACTTGAGGATCAATGGAACAGATGGGAAGATACAGCCACAACCACAAACACACTCAGCCACCTAATATTTGACAAAGGGGCCAAACAAGTTCACGGGAAGAATGATAGTTTCTTCAATAAATGGTGCTGGATAAATTGGTTTGCCACTTGCCGAAGACTGAAAATAGACCCAAGTCTATCACCATGCACCAAACTCAAGTCAAAATGGATCACAGATCTCACATTAAAACAGAAACACTAAACCTATTGGAAGAGGAAGTAGGTAAAAACCCTGAAGACATAGGAGTAGGCAGAGAGTTCATGAACAAAAATGAAACTGCAAGGGAAACACTTCAAAGAATCAATAACTGGGACCTCATCTTGCTGAAAAGTGATTACCAGCAGAGTCAGAAGAAAACCCACAGATTGGGAACAAATCCTAACTGGCTTACCCTCGGACAAAGGCCTTCTATCTAGAACATACAAAGAATTAAAAAACATGAACCTGTCCAAATTCAAAGACCCAATCCAGAAATGGGCATCTGAGATGAGTACACACTTCTCAGATAAAGAAATACAAATCGCAAATAAATATATGAGAAAATGTTCTACATCTTTAGTCATTCAAGAAATGCAAATAAAAACAACACTGAGATTTCATCTCACCCCAGTAAAATTGGCCAGCATCAAGAGACCATCCAATAACAAATGCTGGCGAGGCCGTGGAGAAATAGGAGCTCTGCTGCACTGATGGCGGAGTTGCAGATTGGTGAAACCACTGTGGAGATTGGTTTGGAGATGCCTCAGCAAACTAGGTCTAGAGGTCCCATTCAACCCAGGTATTCCCCTTCTGGGTATTTTCCCAGAAGATCTGAAAACATGACATCAGTGTGATATGTGTGCACCCATGTTTATAGCAGCACAATTTGTAATAGCTAAATCGTGGAAGCAACTGAAATGTCCATCCACAGAGGACTGGATTAAAAACTGTGGCATTTTTGCACAATGGAATATTATTCAGCTGTAAAGAGGGACAATATGGGGGATTTTATAGGCAAATGGTCACAATCAGAGACCGTACTCATAAGTGAGTTAAATCGGATATGCATGTGCAAACAGCATATAGTATCATTTGTGTAGGAACCTGGCGATGAGAATATAGATTGGGAGCTATGAAGGAAGACTGCTTAAAGGTAGAGAGTGGTCAGGATGAAGGGAAGGGGAGGAGGAACAGGGGCATAGCTGTGTAGGTGTGTATGTATATGTGGGATAGCTGACGTGGTTGCACTATTGTCTCATGTCATTTTGATGTGGGGAACAATCGATGATTAGTTGTTTGATTAATCTTGTATGCCTATTTGTATTGTCCTGAGCATACACTTTGAAGTTGTCAGTGTGTAATACAACAACCATTGTTGATCACCTGCCACTTTGTCTGTAGTTCTGATTTTGTACTGTTCTTGTGCTACTGTGTGTATGTTTGTTGGTGTTTTTGTTCTTTTACTCTTAAAATAAAAACAATAGATATTGTGAAATGAAGAAACTTTAAAAGGAAAGAGAAACTGGGTGGAGGAATGGAGAAAAGTAAGAACAAGCCAAAAACATTACACACACACACACACACACACACACACACACACACACATACATATATATATGCATATATACATACACACACATATATATGTATATATGTATATAAAACAGTTAAGATAGTTATACTATTAATTTCTCTTAGCTCATTGAAAGGTCTGTACCAATATTGTTTGGAAAATTAAATCCTGATGTCTTGTATTCTGAGTAACTAATTTAAAGATAATAATACTCAATGCATTAACCATTGCTAGCTCCTACTATCTTATTTGGAAATTTTGCTTTATTTTTTCCTCCTTAAAATTACATAAATAAACAATATAAAAGTTTCAAATATTAAAAGATAATTTTATTGGTATAATTAAATATGCATAATAATCACATTTATCATAGGTGATTTCTACCTACACATAATATATCTTGATTATTCTCTTTTCCACAATCCCCTCTCCTCCCTTCAAACCCACTTCTCCTCCTTATTCACAAGAGCTTTGTTTCCATTTTCTTCTATTCTCTTATTTCCTTTCCCTTCTTTCCCCGTCCAAGCTCCCTTGTTCCCCTTCCCATTTGAACATTTCTCCTATTTCCCAAATCTGTTATATGTTTTGGTTCTTACTTACCCTCTTTTTTCCCAACCAGAGGAACAATGCAATATTCAAATGCGTGTCTGATTTATTTCACTTAACAGTATAGTCTCAAGGTGCTAATTTCAAAAATAAAAATAAGATCAGTAAGCTTAAATTTATAGATGTATGAGTTTTGGCAAATAACATAGAATATATAAATAGAAAGTTGAAAAGATCGACCATGTATTCAACCACAATATGGTTTAACATATTTTAAAGAATCGATAATGTACAAGTTATATCTACCATCCAAAAGGACATGGAGACAGCAAGCATAATACAAACTTGTAGAAAATAATGTAAGAATAAGGATTCATGATAGGGCAGGTGTGATGTGAGAGTTATCTTCAAGCCCTGCACTAGCAGACTGGACACAAACATCATAAAAGTAACACGGTACTGCAACTCCATCCACTACTACAAGCAGTTGTAGAATTATCTCTGGAAGTGTGTGTTACTTTTATTTCATACGGTATCTCAATCTTTCATACTTCTCCATGATATTTGTTGTTTTATAATCTCAGTTTGTAGATAAGAAATTTCAGATAAATTTCAAGTAACTTCTAAGGCCACCAGCAGATATACCAGTACATTCTTCATGACTGCAACAAAATACTTGAGGCAAAAAAAAAACTTTAAAAAGAAAAAAAAAACCCTTCTTAAATTTACAGTTTTGGAGACTGAAAGTTCAAATTGCAAAAGATCATTCTTAAAAGGGCACCATGGCAAATGGTGTAGTTCATGAGGGAAGTAAAATCATACCTTGAAACAGGAATCCAGAGAAAGACTAGGGTCCCCTAATTAGTTCAGAAGACCCCTTTACCAGTGACCAAAGGACCTGTCATAAGGTCTCAGCTCTTAAAATCCCCACTGCCTCTCACACTACTACACTAAGACCAAGTTCTCAGCAATGAACTCCTGGGTAACACATTCAAACAATAACTGAAGCAGGGCAGAGGATGAATAGTGAGAGAGCTAAGCACTAATTTATCTCTGAGACACAAAAGCATTTAATGGCAAAACCCCACTCCTTTGACAACCGACTGCCATTTATTGCAGTCACACAGCCTGAAGTTTCCACTCAGAGGGACAAGTTGATACTTCTAACCCCCAGCTGTATGCATGATAGTGAAGAAGATAGTAACAGAGAATCACAAATAAATATATTTTGTTGGCATGAATTCTATGTCTTCTTTTCCTGTCAGATTTATTAGGCTATTTGTACTTTATTCTGGGATAATAACAACATTCTGCATCATTACCAGTTTCATGGCAGATGTTGACTTAGCAGCACCCTTGGAAAAACAGAAATGCATAAAGGACTACATTAATGAGAGCCACTAATTTGAAGAGTTCTACTGAGTGTTCTGGTATTCTTGTGGAGATTGCATCTGCAGTCTCAAAGCCCTGAACTCAGTGACCCCTAAGATTTTTTCCTAACTTTGATGGCCTCATTTCAATGATCCACCATCAAGGTTCCTTCAGTGCCCATACCCAAGTGTTATGGAACCAAAAGTTTTTACCTCTGGTGAATCTTGCTGATATTTCCTTCTTCAGAAAGAGCAGTGATCTGACTGACTAGAGCATATTAATCTGTACCACCCACCACAGCATCTCCATCTTCTCTGAGCACTGCTGTGTAATTTGACCAGAAGTTGCCAAGGAAAACATACAAACGTCTAACCTTCATCAGTGGCAGGAGTAGGAATGAGTTCCTATTGTGGTATCACTCATGAGATTTTACAAAGAATTGTATATGCTAAAGAATCAGACATCTGCTTCAAATCTGAGAAGTTACTCTTACTGGCTACAGAAATGTGGGCAAATGACTTATCTATATAAACCTCACTTTCCTTCTTTGCAAATGAGTATAACAATAATCACATTAATTTATCATAAGACAAAATAAATATCATGCACATATGTTCTAGAAGAGTGGTTACCATATACTGTTTGATAAATGATAGCCCTTATTTTCTAAATTTATATTGAGCACCTAACTCAGAGCTAAACTCTTAGTCATATAGACAAAAATCTGACAAATTTATCCTTCATCCTTCTTAACCTATAGCCAGAAAGCATTCTGAACTAAAACCCAATGCATCAGAAAACCTTGAAGGAAGCCATCGTACAGTTTCCAGGCATGGCTCAGAGAGTACATCACAAGCAAACGATCCCAAAACCTCGGAGATCCTCAAGCACAAACCTGCCCCAGACAGCGCTGACCAACTACCTTCCTATAGCCACTATGCTATTTCCTGTCTCTTGAAGAATCTACTCATCCTTTGTACTCTTAAGCATAGCCAATTCTTTAGAGTTTGTCTACATATTTGAAATAATTTAAACAAAATAGAGTGATTTTCCAGAAAAGTTCCAAACAATCATTATTCTCTGATGCTTGGATTCTACTATGAGTTATGTGCACTTGGTGCTGTTAATTATACCATCTTGAGAAGCCTCTTTGAAATCAAAATCTATTGGAAAGGATGGCAAAGATCATAGGATGGAGGAGTGTATTTGTCACATAACCTGCTTCCTAGCAACTTGAAGGCACAATTGCTAGTACTACCTCTTGAAAATTTTCTACTGACATGTATTTTGTCAACTATTTACAATGCTTGTAAATTCACATTTGAATCTGTTAAATAATTTGGGAAAATATTTTTTTCTCTCTTTACATCACCTTTCTGAGATTTGTTTTGGCATCCTATTTAGTTATTGCTCTGGTGTAATACCCAATTATAGATTACTGGTAGATGTAGAATGAATGTCACTTTACTCACTCCAATAGCACTACATTTCCCGGTCCAGTGTTCTACATATTGGTAAAAGTGAAACAAACACCTTAGGTATGGAGTTGATAATATCTTTTAATTATTGCAGGCTTATCAGGTCCACAATCTCCTGAATGAATGTATGGTAAAGGCTAAATAAAAACAGGCAAGAGGAACAATTTAAGGGCCCCAGGATGATCAAAGCCCCCTCACATAGTTCAAGATTCTTTCTGGGCTAAGACCACGAACTTCTCTGGGTCACCATATTTATTTGTTTATCACAAGAAGAGAGGGAGAACCACTCAACAACTTCTCTAGGTAAGGTAATTCACTGAAAAATGAGATGCCTGAGGCTATATTCTTCATCTAGCTGAGATCTGACCCAGGTGTCCTTGGCTGTGATCTTGTCTTGTCCTTTGAGGCTTTCTGGTTTCATCCACCTCTACAGGTTCCATAGGGATTAGCAACTCACAGAGGTTCACTTACTATGAGTCTGCCATTTCCAGATAAGGAGTCTAGACCTTAGACAGATTCACAAGTGAATACGGAAAGCCAATTGGTTTATATTAAATCCTGCTCAGAGCCACTTTGTGGTGGTCTCCAACAGTTAGGTGCATCCTACTTCTCACTCTTGTTTCTTAAATTCATTTGATCCATTCCTGAAAGCTGAACACTACAAGTTGTTAGCACTATTTCCTGCCAAGACAGTATTTACAGTTTCATTTCTACCTATTGCTGCTGACTTGCAATATTGTCATCAGTTACCTTTGTTGCTCTCCCGCCTTTTGAAATGACTTAATTCTGAGCTGCCAAATATTTTTTTTAAAGATAAAAGAATGGAGACATATGACAAAATTATACAGTAAATAGAAGGGAATTAGCACTGGATGTTGTAATACATAATGTTATCTTCACATTAGTTAACACAAAAACATTAAAGAGAAGATAGTAGGGAATTTGCACTGAATGCTGTGTAATATAAAGTTAAGTTATCTTCACTTCTGTTAATACAAAAATGATTGAGGAAATACAGAATTATAGAAAACATAGAAGGGAATTAGCTCTGGATGCTGTCCAACATAATGTTACCTTCACCTTTGTTACTCAGTTACACAGATGATGGCCCATTTGATCATTCAATTTTTCTCCTTCCTCATCTCTGTTGCCCCACCACTCAATCAGTCATCTTCCCTGTGATAATAACTGTACTCCTGGGTTTATTTATACCCCTGGACTCTCGCCTTGGGAAGAGATATAGCTGCCTCAGACTAAACTATAACATACATGGGTGTATACAAACTGCCATGGTCGGAGGTGGAAAAGCACATATGCTCACAGCAGACCACCCGTTGCCATGCTATGGGTGGGGGTGGGTCCAGTCCGTGAGGTGCCCTCAGTGGGGCCCTCAGTGGAGCAGCCATGGGGCCCACAGTGGAGCAGCCGTGGGGCCCATTGTGGAGCAGCCACAGGGCCCACAGCAGAGCAGCCACGGGGCCCACTGTAGAGCAGCCGCGGAGCCCACAGCAGAGCAGCCACGGGGCCCACAGTGGAGCAGCCATGGGGCCCACTGCGGAGAAGCCACGGGGCCCACAGCAGGGCAGCAGAGCAGCCGAGGGGCCCACAGCAGAGCAGCTGCGGGGGCCACAGTGGAGCAGCCACGGGACCCACTGCGGAGCAGCCGCAGGGCCCTCAGCAGAACAGCCGTGGGGCACGTGCCCCTGTTGGGGTGCCATCAGTGACCCATTTGGCTCTGTCCCATTGCCTTGATGCCAGAGGCCCTTTCTTCTCCTCCCACCTCCTTCTGATCTCCATCATTACCTTTCCCCACCCCTTGCAGCTGGGCACCGGATGAACTTACGATGCTTGGTATAAGGGCTTGAAATCTCTCTGGCCCATTCTCACTGTGTTAGTTCAAGGTATGAACTGAGACTAAAGATTAGTTCTAGAATAGAGTTGGAGGATTTTTCTCGCATCTGCTGTATGGAGTATGTTGTTGTTTTTCAGACTCCCAGTCTGCTGCTTTTCATCTAATCCGTCGTTATGGGTTCACGCAAGGTTCATATGTGCTAGCTGTAAGGAGACCCACTTGGTGCTCACATTAATAGTTTGGGGTGAGTCCTTAAGTCTGTGGGTTCATCCTATTGTTGTCAGGAACAGGAGGCGCTTGCCCAAGCCCCGAGACTCCAGGTGCTCCCAGAAAGAGTTCAGGGTGGGAGCTGAAGCCCAGAAACTCAGTTCATGCTTCCTGCCTGATGCTGGAGTGAGAAGGGCATGGGGCCGTGTGATCCACCTCCACCTGCAGCTCTCCCTTACTGTTGTGCCCCAGTTCCCATTTGTTCCTTGGCTGGATCCCTGGGATTTACTGTGGCTCTGGGGTCACTGCCGATGCACCCCACTGCTCCCCACTGGCAGCTGCCCATACCGACACATAGACAATTAAAGAACTACAAAATTACACAGACTATAGAAGGGAATTATCTGTGAATGTTAACTTACCTAATGTTACTTTTCCACTTATTGCTCTTTATACTGGTGGTGGCTCACTTGAAAATTCAAATTCAAATTCTTTCCTCCCTCATCTCCATTGCTGTACCCCGCTGTCATACTGCATAGGGTGGGGACAGAGGTGAGTGGGTTCTGTTCTGTTCGCCCTCTATGGCGTCACTTGTCAACCCCCGGTGGGGCTGCCCGGGCCCATAGAGCCGCCCATGGACGGAGGGGCCACCCGGGCCCGCAGAGCCGTCTGCGCCCTCAGCCGGTGCCTGTACTCCAGGTCTGCTGCTCTTCATCAAACGTGTTGCTATGGGTTCTTGCAAAGTTCATATGTGTAAGCTCTAAGTAGGTCCTCTTCATGTTGTTAATAGTGTGGAGTGAGTCCTTAAGTCCGTATAATCGTCCCATTATTGACAGGAGAATTTGTTGATTACTCCCGCAGCCTAGTCTCTCTGTGTTCACAATGAGATTTCAGGGCGGGAGCTGGAGCCCGGCACCTCGGCTCCTGCTTCCCGCCTGGTCCCGGAGCACAATCACAGCTCCCTCCGCTGTCCGCTCCATCCCCTCAGGGCCGCTGCCCGTCCCTGCTGCTCCCCACTCACCCAGTAGGGGGGTGGGGGAGGGGATCGCCTCGGGGGAGATGCAGGGTCGGGTGCAGCGAGCCGTGTGCTATTTAGACTGATTCCATCCTGTCTCCCGGCGCCGATTAGGGATGTTTCTGCAGGATCAGGTTTCTGTTTCCGCGGGTGTTGTAATGTCTCGTCTTTGTCCTGGATTCGACTACTGCTCCCGTCCGCCATTGCATCTTCTTATAGCTACGCTCTCTCCTCTGACCCTCTCTCGGAACTCCACACTCCCCTGGCCGAGCTGGGAGGCTTCCTTGAGGGTAGGTCTCCGCTGAAGCTGCGGGTGCCGGGAGGAGGGCGTGAGCTAAAGATGTGTGTGATTTGGAGCTGTAGTTTTTCTGTCCCGCCTCCCTCCGAGTGCGCCATGGCGGACCTCTGGTCCTTTCTTCCCGAATAAGTCCTTCTTATTCTTTCCAAGGATTTCAGTTCCCGAGTTCAAGGTGCCTACCTCTCTCCTTTTTGTCCTTCTCTTATTGCTGTATTTCTTTGTCTAGGTGGGATTTCTGGGAGAGATTTCTCCTGCTTCCTATCTGGTCGCCATCTTGTTAACGGTCTCTGAGCTGCCAAATATTCTAAGCTTTCCCCTGTAATTGGACTCAGCTTTGCACTTGTAGCTTTTCTTCCTTGGGCCATACCTCTGATGGTCTGAAACCAGCTTAGATTCTGGGGCTTACCTAAGAGTTTTTAGAGGACTCTGGGAAAATTTCAGCTACCATGCACATCACGCTCCTTGTCACTGTGGCCCAAGTGTTAACTGGGTAATTTTCTTTAATTTCCATATTCTGGCTCCAGATGTAAGTCTTTTGCTCTTACTGTCTTCTCTGGCCAGCCGCGGCCCACATCAGCCTCTCAGATCTTTATCCTGCTCCTACATTTCTCAAGTTATACCTATTATGAGCTAGTAGCTTGAGAACTCTTTCTGATATTTGAACCATAAAGATTACTATATGATTATTTTTCATGCACATTAATTATCAGCTTTTTTGGTGGCTGATGCTCAGAATTTCTAGCAGTTCTATTTTTGAAAATTAATCTTTATATTAGCACTAGTTCCCTCAGGCTTCCACAATAAATTCTTACAAGCAGCTTAAAAAATATAAATTTTCCTCTCACTGTTCTGGGAGCCAAAAGTCTTGAGATCAAAGTGTTGACAGGAACAATCACTTCTGGAAGTTCTGGGAAAATGTCCTTCTTCACCTCTTCTGATTTTTATGACCATGAAGTCTGTATCTTCCTTGATTGTATCACTTCAATCATCATTTCTATGATCACACTTATTCCCTTCCTCATGTGTCTCTGCACATTCTCTTCCTGTATTATCCAGGCACTTGACACTGGATTTAGGGTCCACCCAGATGATATAAAATGATTTTTATGTCAATATCTTCAAATCAGTTAACTTATATCTGAAAAATATACCTTTTGGAAAATAGCTTTGTGACCAGAGGTGTGGCTTCATGGTAGACAATTGCCTACCATGTATGAGACTCAGGGTTTAATTTCTAGTAACACACAGACACACACTCATTCAGAGTTCTCAGGAACAGCATGAGGACATATCATTCCGGAAGTCACTAGTCCATTCCACTATAATAGAGAAAAAAAGAAAACTTAGGGGAAAAAATGTATGTAGATCCTTTCCACTTGTAGATTTGTGCATTGCCTGAGGTCATAGACAAGATATGGTACAACAGCAGTGAGGAAAACATTCCTTCTTCATTCTTTAGGTTGGACTCTATTAAGAAAACTGGCCATCTGCAGTACCAACTAAGCCACTACCTCTCCGATTCAATAATTAAGTAGTTAATTGTCTTTTCTGTTGAACTTATTTCTCCATAAATTCTTCACACAAGTGCTTACTCTTCCTGTCTAAGGCTGTCCACTCTTACTGGTTTACCTTGTGATCACCTGAAATTATTTTTTTACTTATTCTATATTCTTAGTATTTATGTTCAGTTGTCATATTCCCCAACCACTATCACCACTGCTTCCAGCTGGGTGTATGAAATTCTTTTAAGAATCTTTCTCTATAGGTCATATCCTCTAATCCTTTTATCATTTTTGGATCCGCTCCAATTTATCAATGTCTCCTTCTAAAACAAGTAGCCAAATGTTACAAATAGTGTTGTGCACCTTGTTTTTAAGCAGACAGATAAAGGATATTCACAAAGAAGTCAGGGGATTTTCAGAAACACATTCTGAAATTAAATCACATGAATTAAGCCAGCCTTTCCAGGGCTTTATGCACTCCTTCTCTGCTTCAGCAACTGCATTAATTTTATCCAACCATCAGGGGAAATGGAGAAATCACACAGTTTTGGGTGCATTATATATGTCTAAAAATAATAGCAGTTGCCATTTACCCCATAGAAAATGAGTTAGCAAGAGCATGCAAAGCTATAGCTTTGCATGCTCTTGCTAACTCATTTTGTCATGTACTTCCTTAGCTGCACATATGACAAAACATGGGCTAGGGGAAAATAAGAACCTAGCCAAAGACTATAAACATGTTATAACCCCATGTCCAATATTCAGCTCCAGGTTTGGCCACAGCCCGTGAGGGTTGTGATATTGTACCTCACTAAAAAGGAGGTTGGATCTTAAACCCCTAGTAGAAAATTATGAATATTACTTGATTTACAGGATAATTCACTAAATACTTGGCTCACTGGCTGGATTCAGCTATTTTATTTTCACCAAAATGATTTGCTTGTCTAGACTTGGCCTTTGAATCAAGAGTAACCTTTCTAAAGGGTCATTACCTTAAAAGGTCATTTAATCTATACCCATGCCCTGGGGGTGCTGTTCAAGGCCGCAATTCCTCAGTGTCAATAAAAACTTCCTTCTGCAACTTTTACTGTTTCTTTGTTTTCCACAAGTGGGCTACAATTTTATGTATAATGAGTTTCAATTAAACCAGTACACATAACTCACATAACTGTCCTGCCCAATCCTGACCTAGGTTGTGCAAGTGTTACGAGAGAAAAAAAAATGATATAATGTTTGTTAAGGGATTCAGTCATAAAAAAGGTAAATCCCAGGCTCAGAAAAACATAGGAGGAAATATTCAAGATAGTCTATTTAAGAATTAAACTTTTTGGCATAGGCAGAAATTTTGTAGCCCTAATTGATCAGAAAGGTCTGGGAGGTTTAAAAACTGTATTTCATAAGTCCATCCTAGAAAAATTGGATCAGATTCTCATAAGTTGGTGTTTGGAACTTATTAGTTAAAAGCAACCATCACAGATTTTTGAGAATTATCATTATGATTCAGATTTGTAATCACTGACTATGGGCAAAAATATATTAAAAGCAGGGGAAATTAATGTTGACAAAAATAATTACTTATTACTTTATAGTGTTTTCCTATTTACAAAGTAAACTCCAATATTTCATTTGATGTTGCACTGACTCAAAGTGCTATTGTAAGAACTTTGGTCAGAAAGGCTATGTTAAAACTAAAACTCAAAGTCACCATTGAGTTCCTACCTCCTGCCCTAATTAACCTAGGTATTAAGCAGCAGTGGCTAGACTACAGACCAGATCTCTGAAATATTAGTCTAGTCCAGTGATGGGGAACCTTTTAGAGCTTTCAAGGGTAACAAACAACCCCCTGTGGGATGAATGCTATAGGTTCACCACTGATGTAGTCTTTGTCAGCTGTGTGGCTCTCATGGAGGAGAGATAAAGATAACAAGGAAAGAATTCTACTTGGGAGGAGAAAAAAGACTGGATTAGTCACCAGTTTACTTCTTACTTATGACATGATGTTTAACAAATATCTCATTTCTCCAGGCTTCATAGTTTTAAGAACATGGGATGTGGCATCACTTGACCCTCTGTCAGGACTAACGAGGGACAACAAACAAGTGCTTCACCTTTCCCTATCTAGTGTATTTGTGAGGTGGGTTACCATGAAGAAAAACATGCATGAATGTATCTTAAAGACTACAACAACTGCTAAAACATTCTGAAACTTCTCTTAGGTGGGAAATTAGGGGACTTAATCAAAGGAGTGCAAAATATTTAATTAAGCATTAAAGTTTTTAATATTAACCCTTAAAATAGAATTTTAGATCATAAGAATCTCCTATAACATATTATATAATTTATAGGAGAGAAGCATTGCTTCTTACTTGTAGGAAAAGTGGATTTAATGATACTTAACATTTAAGGCATATACGCTGTGCCAGAGCATGTGCTAAATGTCCAGCATGCATTATACCTTTTAATCCTCAGTTGAGCCTTGTGACCTAGTGACCTATGAATGCCTTTCCATCCTCGTCTGACAGATGAGACTGAAGCTTAGGAAGTCAAGTAAATTGTCTGAAGTCACAGAGCGAGTAACTAGGGCGGCTAGAATTAGTTCTTGTGCTGCCTTTCGTCAGAACCTCTGCTCTAAACTAGTACATTTTTGATGTTTCTGTATGTGCAGTAACAGCAAAATTTCAAATAGATAAAGTTTAGCCTTCACACTTCTACTTCTTTTTCTAATTCCCTCTCATCATCGCCTATGCTTTTGATTTTCTCCTACATGCCCCTCCATTCCCAACCAACCAGCAGCCTTTCAGACTGTCATTTAACTACATAAATTCTATCATATCAACCCCCGTCTCAAAAAAAGCCCTGACTACAATTGATCCATACATGAAAAACCACTTCCCGCTTCACAATGAAATTGTCATTTTCTGTCTTCAGCCAAGTAATAAATGAGAGAAATCTAACTATGTAATTCACAATAAGGAATGTTTCACTGTATGAAACATAATCTTTACATTTCTGGGGGAATTTCATTTTATATAAAATATTGGTTAACTGAACCATGTCTTTACTTAGTGGAATGTTAGATTTTGAAAAGGTGAAATAGAGTTTGGCCTGGACCTCGAAGATACTGAGAGGTAAAAGGGCACTGCATAGCCCTTGATGGAACCTACAGGTACAGGTTTAAAAGAAAAGCCACAGTCCTATCCCAAGATTTCACACATTTCAAAGTGAAAAAGCGAATGTGCCCAAGGAAGACCGGTGTTTGGGAGGACAAAGGCACTCTTTTATCATTTTATTGCAGAAGCTACAATGTGATGGCAGGAGGGATATTGCATGTCCTTTCTCCATAGTAGCCTGCCCAGCACCCTCCACTTTTTCATTAAATCCAAGAAAGAAGCATTGTCCTTTGGTTGACAGTAAACTGCCTGTGCATCACTGGCTCCGTCTATTCCTAAAGCCAGTGTTAAGGTGTTCTATAGCATGATATTTACAGACTAAAGAAGGATGACATTTTCAGGATAAAGACAGCCAGCCCTGTGGTGGGATCAGCTGTCTGGAAGCTCATTTCAGTTAGAAATGACTGTTTTTCCAGTTGTCCTATCACCTGCCTTTCTGCATAAAAGGTTTTCCCTTTGAAGAGAAATCTACAAATTCACTTTAAAGTGCTCTGCACCACACACACACACACACACACACACACACATCACTTGCTTGGTAGGGAGTCCAAAAGGAGGGAGAAGACCTATTCTACTAAACACAACATCTAGGACACTAGGCAGAAAGGCAGAGTCCTGCCCTCACTCACTCACTGCACACTTGCTGACTGTCCTATAAAGCTGGCCACTGTCAGAAAGTCAAAGGCTATGAGTGACCACAAGAAGCTAACATCTGGAGGTCAATACACAAAAAAATAATAATCTAAGAATCATGTAGTAAAATATAATAAACTATAACAAAAGACATAATATATTATTGAATATAGATTGTGATAAGCAATAATAATAATGCTACCTTGATTATTTTCTGTGCTGTACAATGTGTATGTGGGAGTATATATGTGCACACACATTATATTTGAGAATATTCACTATATCTATGTATATAAATGTGTACACATATAGATACATGCATCTGTATTTAATTGATGTCATTGATAATATAAATTATTCTGATTAATATCTGAGGATATGAGCACTGCAGAGGCCTTTCCTCAAGAGTATGTTCCCATGGGTATTTAGCTAGTAAATAAGTTATCAGAAATTCCCAGACCCAGCTTTATCAGACTCTATAATATATGATTTTAATCTCTGCAATTATGAGTTCTAATAGTAGATTAAGTGCAACAGGGATTCAAGAAAAAATATTTTTGGAGGCTTCTATGATACATAAAAATCAAAAGGTTAGACTGGACAAGTTCTTACCAAAAAAATGGGTGGGGTTAAGCAGCAAGGTAGCAGGAGACTGGACCTGAGGACAAATCCAACATGTGAAAAAATGCACCTAGTACACAGAAGAGACAGTCAGAATATAATCATAATGCTGAGTTTTTACCTTGAGACCCTCAAAGAGTCAGCAGATATGCCCAAATAAGAGATGTTACACAATACTTTTGCCTAGTCAGAAATGGTTTTCTGAATACTCCTTTTAAATATGATCACCTAAGCCAGGCGCATTGGCATACATCTGTCATCTCAGCTACTCATGATGGTGAGGTGAGAGGATCTCTTGATTTAATGAGTTAAAGATCATCTGGGGCAACCATCGCTCAGTCCCTCTCTCTCTCTCTCCCTAAAAAATGAACGTGGAGAGACTTTATCTTAAAAACAGTTATTGCCATTTTTAAGGAGGACATGTTACAGTGTTTGGTGTTTGCTGTAATACATCCACTCTGTGTGCTGGAGGAAGGAAGGAAACAACAGAAATAAAGCTAGCCACACGTTGAGCATTGCTAAAAGGGGAGATTCAGGATTGATATTCTTTCCACTTTGATATATTTTAAAATTTTCCATAGTAGCTTAAATAAAAACACTAGTAATTTAACTACTACTTTAAATGATAAGTTTAAAGTAAAGCAGAAAACATTAAAGCTATCTCTGAAGTTTATATAGCTATGGTAAAACTAACATCCATAAAATTTTTAAAAGAAATGAACATGATAGGATCAATTTACAAGCTGCACTCTGTCATGCTATTAACACAGAATCATTTGATAATACCTGTCACACACATTGTTCAATATTACAAATTGTTTCACATGCACCATCTCATGTAATTTCCAGGACAATCCTTAGAGTAGTTCGGCATCCAGGATGAGCTTTTGGAGAGATGATTCTGATCAATATTTTAAATTTCTTGCTCTGACTTCACATTTGTCATACGCATTGAAACTTTAGCATACACTAGTAATCATGACAAAGTAACAGCAACTATCACTAATGTCATGAGGTACAAAGACCCCAAAGTATTGTTCAGTCACCACTCTGGACTCAGAAGACCCCCGCTTCAATACTTGAGAGAAAAATGATGATTTTCCATGTGGACATCCATTTATTGTAATCATTTACAGAAGTTAAGCATTCAGTGCCACCTATACATTTTATATTTCCATATTTATATTTTGTGTCTCAGAGGTGAAGTATGATTTCCTTTTCATAATATCAAAAAGTTCAGAATTTTAGAAAAGTTTCCTTGCCTTTCCATTTCAGGTTTCAGGTCACAACACAGACACTGCTAAAAAATAGAGTAAGGAATATGCTCAAGAAAGCTTAGTAGGTCTAGAAAGAAAGTCTTTAAGATTATAAGTTTGAAAATCTTACCTTTAGCTTCCATATTTTCTGCCTCCTAACCCCTCTTTCTCATTATTTTAGACTCTTGTATGTACCCACCAATAACAAGAGGCTGGATAATACACTGAAAAGAGCAAGGATTTAAATTCATTAAACTCAATACTCCAGCCATTGTGTCCTTGGGAAAATATCTCTGAACCCAAAGCTATCTTGCCCGCTTCATATGAAATTTTAGCTGGAAAAATTTCTCTTAAATTGTGTATGTGATCATCAGAGAGGTCTAAAAATACTATTTGCAAAATTCTAATAAGGTTCAAAGGATGCAACAGGGGCACCGTGTCTGATACGCTGGGACAGGGTAACCACTCGGGGGCTCTTGTGTTCGCTCTGTGCTGTGTTGTAAGCTGTTCTGCTGAATTATAAGGCTGACAGGTCAGAGAGGCATCAGTGGAATGGGTAGGCAAAATTAGAGCAGAATTCAGCCATTAAGCTACCCTGTCGGCAAACCTGCCAAGCTCCTTTCATGAGCTGCCAGTCGTTATCCTGGTGTTTTAGAGGTTTGGCCATTAGGCCATTAAATGCTTTGAGTTCCATCTTCCTTCTCTATAAAAGCAGTATGACACTGATGACTAGCGGGCTGTTATATTCCTACCAGCATGAATAATGCGGTAAAAGTAATAACAATCATATAATGGTTGTATTTTATATGGTAGTTACCATGCTGCAATTAATGTATTCTATCTTCATTATCTAAGATGGGTCTCCTGCCTTGTCTCCTATAGACAGCAGTTTATGTGGGTATCCAGATGCTGACGGTGCCGTGTCTGCCATAGCTGAAGACAGAGAAAAAGGAAACAATTCAACTAATGTATTCTTCACGATTTCACTTCTCCCTTCAGGAAGTCTCTAGAACTTTGTACTTTTTAACAGAGTTGGCCATAGATTCTTCCACAATTGGTTCTGGCAGCCTAGGACCCATGTGTGATATCCCAGGCACATCCCCAGAGCCCTCACAGAGTGGGCACTGAAATCTTTATTTTATAAGGAAGTTACTCGGGCTTGAGGAGTAACTCACTCTAAGACGCAGAGGCAGGAATTAGCAGACCAATGGCCAGGTTAGATTTTCCTTGAAAGGCCAGTGCTGGCCCTTTTTGCCACCACTTCCCTTAATTTGGTAGGAGACCAGCAGTGGGGAACTGGTTTGATACCTAAATCAGGCTAAGTAACATGGTTCATTATTATGTTTGGTGTCTTGAATTAATTTACATCTTGCTGTACAGAATTCAAAGACAAGTGGTAACATTTTTACAAAGATGTGGGAACATGGAGAAAGTTGCTTAATGTAGTAATGTGAGTAGAACTGCAGCTCGACACTCCTGTGAATTCTCAGAGTGTTTTCTTTCCCCACCTCAGCTCGGGGCTCTGCATTTGGAGGGCAACCTGTCATGTCTGAGAGGCCCTCACCTCTCTTTTGAAAATGATGGATGCGATCCATCGCACTGGATCCTGCCCTGTTTTCTGACACCCACTTGTTGTGTGGGTAATTGCATGAGTAAGCCAACCTGCCAATATCATGTGCCTGCTGAGATTATGGTGTAGGAAAAAAAATAAGATGTTTGCTTTATAACTTCCTTTCTGTTTCCAGTTTTGATTAAGCTCTGGCACTGGGTATCAATAGGGATGTAGTTTCCTTGGCAGCAGAACTGTGCAGCAGTTGCTAATGAGGCCACCACAGTGAGTTTTCTTTCTAGGGAGATGTGTGGGAATGGGCAAATCTTACACTCCTCAAGAGAAACTGTTGCCCCAGTCTGGCTACTTAGCTCTCCATCCGAGAGATCTGCAGGATAGTACTCCTGCACCACAAGTCCTTCTCTACTGAGCATGTTAGAGGAGGATCACATCCAGTATAGAGAAGACTGGTTGAACCAGGGCTTTGGAGCAGGACCAGCTGAAGTGTGGACAGTATCACTGAACAATTCAATCCCAAGGTGAGCCGCTATGCACTAGTATTTACTAGATTTGAAACATGTGCTCTCTGATGCCTCTACATGTGCAGCACAGAGAGGAGAGGGCGTGGCCAAGTGGCTAGTGGGTAGCAATAGAGACCATGTGCAGCTTTGGGCATGTCTGCTCTTCCAACCAAATGGCAAGTGATTCTTTGTGTAGATTACAGGATCTGTAAGGTATGCAGCCCATAAGGCTGTTCTCCCCAAAAACACACACAGTACAGGACTGGTCCTAGTGGAGAAAACCTGATACTTTGGCCAGGCACAGACACTGCAGAATCCAGCCATCTATGCTTCTACTAAAACCTTTTTCTCTACTACCCCTGGAAACAGCTACCCCTACTATCACTTAGGAGGGCCTGCCTGGGTTCTGCTTCTTTAAATTGCTATCTTCCAGTTCAAACCTGGCCTACAGTTTGACTGACCACACCTGGATTATGTGAGTGTGCCCCAACTGCAAAGGAAGCTGGGAAATTGTCTATCTCCTGCTAAGAATCAATAGAGTATGCATTACCTCAACATAAAAAATGTGCTCAAAGTTGTTTGGAGGACTCAAAATTGATAATGCCTATATGATAAAAGCTTGTGTGAGGGAAGTTTCCAGTGGAGAATGGGATTAGAAAGAATTAGATGACTCATAAGCCCCAGGTGGCTGATATGGCCAGAGGTTACATAAAGGCACAAGCCTCTACAATTAGAAGACTAGGGAGACAAGTTGGAGTCTCAGATTGGAGATCAAGGACGCATCTTGATCATGTTAAAGGAATGCTGGGAAGAGTTGGCCATTAATATCCCACTCTTGCATATTAAATCCCCAATCCAGGTCATCCATGATTCAAGAAAAAGGTGAAACAGATTTTTTTTTTAACCTTACTTTGGTATTGTACTGTTTCGTTTTTGCGTTTATAAGCGTATTATATTATAGTCAACATTTACATGGGAAAGGACTTAATATAAAACACATAATTTATTTTATTAGTATAATAACATTTATATTATTTTATAATATTTGCCTAAAGAGTCAAGTGTAAGAGTGCAGGATATCTGTCCACACGTTAGCGATGCTAAGAATCCAGCTGATCCCATGGTAAAGTCCTGCATAAGTCCAACTGAAGACCTAGAGCCAATGTCAATGTCCTCCACCAGTCTAACCTGAGGCCTAGAGCCCAAGGAATGTCTCATGAAAGTCCGTATCAAGGATATCTACTGGGAAGGCCCAATGGTCAGTGGTGGAATCTAGAAAGTCTGCACCAGTGGGAAAAGGATGTGTGCCAGCAGGCTGAGGGATCTGCACTGGAGCCAGGAAGCGACACTCAAGATAAGGACCAGAGCTTCCCTGAAAAGAACCACAGCCATCCTCGGCAACAATGAGGTCCCGAGTTCCTCGGACTGTGAGAAAAGCCGAATTCATATCAGGGAAACCAGTTTGACAGGCTTCACCAGGAGAATTAACAGCACACTCTAGTTCTCTTTTTCTGCTGTTGGCAACTGTTCTTAGGTGGGCCATCTACACCCAGCACCATGTTGATTCAGTTCAGTGTTACAAGTTGACCATTAGTTAGTCCACCACAAAGGGCCAACAGCAACAGGCAGATTTAATAACCATTTGTTCAACAAGCATAACTGGGCATATGCAAAATGCCAGGTGCACATTTTAACACTAGGTGTACAGAGATGAATAAGGGTCCACCCTTACATTCAGCCTTCTTTCTGTCGCTCTATGGAGAGAGGATGAAGAATGGTGGGAAGGTAGAAATGGGAAGGCTCTGTGGAAGAACCACTGTTATTCTTCTGTCAGATCTTGCTATTATAGATTTTATCTTAACTGTAATTAAATATTCACTTGATTATTTATTTAAAGCTCTCTTCCCTGTTGGAATATATTGGAGTTAAGGCGGCAGTAGAGATATCTGTTTATCACCTTTCATCCCCTGTTGCAGAATGGATGCTTGATAAATCTGTATTGGAATTCTTTATATGTTTTAGATAGAAGTCCTTTGTCTGAGGGACAGTTGGATAATTTTCTTCCCAATTTGTGGGTTTCTTTTTTACCCTGTTGGTGATTTTTTTGATATGCAAAACCTTTTCAAAAAGACGAGATTTGAACTGTTGTTCTTTGAAGTATTTCCCATACAGTTTGGTTTTTGTTCATGGGCTCTCTGCCTATCCCTGTGTCTTCAAGGTTTCTACATGCTTTCTCTTTTGGTAGATCTAGTGTTTCTGTTTTAATATTTAGACCTCTGATCTATTTTGACTTTAGTGCATGGTGATAGACATGCATCTAGTTTTAGTCCTCGGCATGTGGAAAGCCAGGTTTTCCAGCACCACTTATTAAAGAGGCTATTTTTCTTCTAGTGAGCATGTCCAGCCCCTTTGTCAAAGATAAAGTGGATGAGGGTGTTTTTAATTTTTCTGCAAAGAGTAAATAAAACCTGAAAAGTACAATAGATATTGTGAAAGGGAAAGAAACTATTCAAAAGGAAAGAACTAGGATGAGAGAAAGGAGAAAAGAAAGGGGAAAACATGTATATATAAGATAGCTAAAATAACGGTAGCAATTTAATTTCTATTAGCTTAGTGAAAAGAGAAGTTAATGCTTAATTTTTTGACCAGTTTTGCATGGCTATATCTGGTAATCTGAATACTTTGAAGATAACAATATACAATATAACAGTTGTTGATTTCCTATCATTTTGTTGTGAAATTCTGTATTGTTTTTAATTTTTTATTCTGTTTAAAATTTTTAAAAAGTGTATTAGGAGAACGAATAAATAGATGAAGGTGAACCCTAAACTAAGCCTTCTCAAATGAATGTTTCCAGGTACAGATTAGATAATGGAGAGACAGGAGAAATCCTAGAAAGCTGGGCCAGTGTTTCCAAGGACATGAGACCAAAAGACAGCTAGATTTTGTAAACAATCTGTGAATCCCTTGGTAGTACTGAAATTAAAATGTTGAGGTCAGTCAATATAAATGTTATGGGTGAACATCAGGAGAGTTCAGATGTAAATATTGCTGCATTAGTTTCCTAGGGCTGCTGCCCCTTATCAGTACAAATGGAATCACAGGAAACAACAACGTGTAATACTCTCAGCTGAGTTCGGAATTCAAAATGACTTTGTTGCACCTTGATTTATGACCTCATAGGCTACAAGCAAGATGTCAAATGAAGCTGGTGTCCCATCCAGGTCTTTGGTCCTTGCCCTCTGTAACACGATGGCTCCCTTCTTTACAGTGAACAATAGAGCCTGCCTTATCAAAAAAGCCTAGTGTTCTTTTATGATTTTTCACCTGATAAAGTCAGGCCCACCCGGGGCAATTTGCCATTGACAAAAAGCATTGACTCTTCATGTGAATGACACTCACCATATTCACAGGCACACGAATGGGAGGGGATTATAAAGGCTAACTCTATGAGGTACAGAAGCTTGGAGTCCCCCATGTCACAGAACATTCTGTGAAGGAATTTGTCATAACTTCTGAATAAGAAGGAAGTATTAAAAATGACGAGAAATAGAGTGACAGAGTTACACTGTTTCTCTATGAATCAACCTGAGGGCTATGAGCATAGATTTGAAAGGACCAAAACTAGCTTGGTAGACAAAAGCTATGGCAGAGCCCTAGATGAGGGACGACAGTGAAGCAGTCAGAGGGACGGGACCCTGACAGCTGGCCATGGAGAGCAGAGTCCTAGACCTCCCCACCCACTTCTCTTTTTACTTCCTATGGTGTATCAGTTAAGCAGCAAGTTACACCAGCCCACAACTCCCTCACACTTAGAGATCATTAGCTTTTCTCCACAATTACCACCTAGTCCAAATCACCATTAATCCTTTAGTTTGTTTTTCATATATTAAAAATTAAAATTTAGCTCTTTGTTACTGTTCTTCCTAGACTACTTGCTGGTTTCTCATTGCATTTAAAATTAATCAGACCATCACATCTTATTGGCCAGTTTTCTGAGAATGTTAAGTTCTGAAGCCACAATCCTGTCATGCTCCAGCCAAGGTCCTAAGCACCATCTATTTCTTGATCCCAGGCCTTTGAAACCCCAGCTCTTTATGCCTGGGCAGCTGTTTCTCTGAATATGTTTATAGTTCACTTCTGCACATTATACAGATGTGTGTGGAGAGGACAAGGAAATCATTCACTGTTATGCCTTATTTTATCATCTTCATAAGGTATCTGTATATGCAATCATTTTGCTCGTTGGTTTATCATTACCTCCTTTCCCTACTAGAAGGAAGTTCCAAGAACATCACCTGTTTCCCTCCAGAATCTCTAATATACAGATCTGAGGCTGATATATATCAAATTATTTAATAGATATTTACTGAAGCACTGCATGCATCTGTGGAAAATGTAGAGGTGTTTAGACTTGCTAATTCACTGAATGTGATCTGCAGGGAGAATGAAACTTGAAAGGTTCTTCTTGGCCTTTTCATTTAGGTCACTGCAGTAAAAGGTAGAAGAAAAGAAGTGAATTTTGGAAAGAGGGTGAATAATAGAAATAGAAAGATGAAGACTGTGACACACAAGAAAACTATACAGAAATCTTCATGAAGTTTTTAGAAGCAAACCAATCAGCACTCTTTTATCATCTAAAGTATTCAGACTAAAAAATAGCCATTGCATTTTACACTGAAGAAACTGCTATGTTTTTAGAGAAAAGAATTTCTTTGTCATCTTTCTAGTTAAGGTGAAGGTTGGGCAAACTTCCAGTATCCCACATAATGGTCAATTAATTAATCCCTACATGTGGAGACTCAGATTCCTGAGTGTAAGGGGTGGTGTTAGACATCCACACTTCTGCCACAAGCACAAATACCTTTAAAGCCTCCTTCCTATTTTGGCAGACGAGGATTCTTGTTCTTGCTCAGGACCGGTAGATATTTCATCTGAATTTTTCATGCCCAGCATGCTTTCCTCCAAACGTTTTTCTTGCCTTTTTGAAAGGCCATGTTTATTTAAAGGAAAATTTAATCTGTCTGTGCCTGATGCTTTTCCATTTAGTTCAGCCAAATGTGTTTTTCCTAAGAATTACGTGCTGATCAAGCAATGTTGTTGCTTGTCAGAAGTGAAAGTCACATTTCCTCTGTGAAAATCTTCTGACCCCACTGAAAGGCAAGAATTCAGTTTGAGACATCCCACCATAGGGAGGGTGTCCTGGGTATAAGCTTAGGAAACTTTGAACAGTTTCCCTAGCCTTGTACATTTGAGACCAGAACTGAACATGTGTTTATGCTGGGGCAAGCCTGGCAGCAGTTCTCCCTGGCCTACTCTCCCTCTACTCAGCAGGGAGCAGTCCTTGGAAGGATGTGTGCCTCCACCTTTCCTCTTTGTTGAGTACCACTGACCTACTGCATTCTTGGGGTGTTGAGAGATGTAGTGGAAACAAGGGAGAGAAAATATTATTGGAGTGTCTGGATCTACTCACAAATCATTAAAGAGAATCATGGACTGAGAATGGTATGATTTCCTCTTTCCCATTTGAAGCAGAAACTAAGAAAGTGGATAAAGAAGGGGTCTTTTGGTTATATGTGGCTATATTTCTCATCTTTACTCTTCACTAAGCACCATTTTATTTTGCAGAAAGTTTGACTAACCCCTTTGTGGCCTCCCCAAAACATCCGCAGAGCTTGGACGGTGTCTGTGTCATGCTTTTTCTGCCCTGGGGAGGTACGCTGGTGGTGGCTTGAGCAAAGATGCATACTATACTCACATGCAGATGAATGTGACAGGAAAAATCCTCTTCTTACACATGCATCTGCACCAGTTGTGCAATAATGGACTTTTTACACAACACAGCCTCCTGCCCTGAATTTGTGTCCTCCCACCCCTAATATCTGTATGAACTCACAGCATCATGCCCAGTGTCTTGACCTCTTTACTCCCTTCTTATTACTTCCTCCATTGAAGAATGTCCACATCAATTGATCTGAAATAATGGAGAAAAATGAGATAGATTGCCATCTCAGGAAGACATTGTATAGATCATTTTACTCAGTGAAATTATGAGTGTTTAATATTTATTTATACTTTGTATATACCTATTGGACACATAAGTGAAAATGAATTAAAACAATCATTTGAGAGCTTCACACCTATTTAGATTCCTGTGTGCTTTGTTGAGTGAAAAGGGAAGGGCTGGGCTTTGGCCAGTGTTTGGAATGACTGCTTCATGCATGGGTTTCAGCGGGCCTGTGGCACCCACATAAACACCATCAGTCCTAGCATAAGACAGAAAGATGAACACTCCCTGAGGAAACATAGCCATTTCCTTAGAGACCTGGGCATTCTTGTTTCCAGGGCTCAGCTCTATTTACTATTTACACTTGTACCACAAGGTTTCTTCTTTTCACCCCAGAGTTATCTGACTCCTTACCCTTGAATACATACTTGTCAGTTGCATATATGGACCCTCTGAGTGTTCTTCCCATGCCCTTAAAAGCAAAACCCAACCTCCTTCTGCCCCCTATATCCATAAGACCTTTGTCTTTTTCTGTGCTGTACCATGACATCTAAACTGCACTAAAGCTAAGGCAACATTACAATCTTCATTCAGGAGACACTTCTTTAATTCTGGCATCGCTGTAAAATATCTCACCTCAAATACAATCATAACCAGATTGGTATTACCTAGTGTTCAACAGAGGAACAGAATCAATAGAAAATATGTGTGTAATTATCCAAGAGTATTACTGTGTAGGCTTATAAGCTAAGAGGAGGGAGAGGTCATAATAGCCATCTGCACGGTGCAGAGCCACAGGATGCAACAGCTACTCAGCCCAAAACACGGAAGCTGCAGAACAAGAGGCACCAAGCATACGGCACCAGTCCAAGGTCAAAGACCTGGACGTTCACTGGAAACTGATACCCAGCAGGGTCAGCCGCAAAGGATACTTTCTCTCAAGCCAGGGTTTCTTAACAATGGACGTATTTCCTTCTTTTGTTTTTTTATTCTGTCTGGGCTACTATTGGTTGGTGACACTGACAGATGGGCTAGGTCTCTTCTCCCCCTAAGTTTGCTGGCCTACGTGTCAATAATTTACTGCTCTATCAAGCACTGTGCTTTACTAATTTTCTAGGCATGTCTTTCTCCAAGAATAGCTCCAGCTTTTATTGAGAACCTAAGACCTACCAAATAGCACAGTGAGTGGAACATAGCAGGTAAACTCTAAATTCTTGTTTACTGAATGAAACTAGAATTTCCTGGGATAAGTGGCAGGATCATTTGTAGAAGTTTCTGTATAATCAATTAGTACACTTGGATGTGTTTCCCCACTTATCTAAACGCCAGTGCTGCATTGACGAAGATAGATAGTGCTGCTGCTGCTGCTGACGATGATGACGACGACGCTGCTGACTATGAAATGATGCCCTCTTTGGAATTGTTCTCAAACACCGAAAGTCTCTGAAAGCGTTCTGCCCGAGGCTCTCATGGTCCGTACAGCACTTTTCAGCACTGCTCACACTTAGAGAGCAGTTTACATTTGGAGACCATGTTTGAAATACTCGGTGCCCGGATCCTCTGATATATGCCAAGTCTCCAGTGCTGTGTGCCATTTGCCTCCTAAAAAATAAAACAAAAACAACAAAACCACTTTGCCTGACACGGGCTTCCTCTGGGCTCCCAGTCCTACTGCCTTTTAGGAATAAAACTAGAAACTGCATCAGAGTTTTACCTCAAAGGTTAAATGAGGAAATGGACATAAAATGTCCCCATAAAATAATCGTTGGACTGAAAGTACTCAGCAAATGACAAATTTGAAGATGAGTTGTCATCACTAACCTCCTTATTTCATTGATCTTCTTCTTTAACCCTCTTTTACTGTCCATTCAGTGATAAAAATTAGTTGCACCTACACATATTGATTGGGAGATATAGTCCTCATTTCCACAACTGCACAGGAGGAAAGGGGTCTTGGTACTGGAGCTCTGGTGATATTGGACATAGAATTCATGCCTACATTATCCTCTGGGCTAGTTTATCATACCTTGTCTTACTTTTAATGGAAGACTCATTGAGCCATAAGGGCTTCCCCCTGCTCCAGGAAATGCTTGCCTATCAATTTAAATTTTTTCCTAGAATCTACCAGGTATCAACATTTTAATATTTTATATACTTCAACCATACCTTCAGGACAAGAGATTTGTTTACATAGCAAATGAGCTACTGGGAATTCCTTTCAGGAGAAGTTTTCATTCTTTGGATAATTCTAATGATGGTTGAGTTTCTGGGAATATTTTTTTGAGGTTTTCTATTATTCATGGAAGAAACCGGGCCTCTCAATTTATCAAATACCAAGATGTATTCCAAGTAAACTCACCATAAGAGGTCATGAGATGTTGGTGAAAAATATAAAGCTATAATATGTTGTTTAGCCCTCAAGCCAGATTTTTTTTTACTAATTATGTATATCAAGAGGCTAATATTAGAAAGATACTAGATATCTAGCAGATGAAGTAAAAGTAAGAAAAGCAAGATTTCTGGCTCATTATATCTTTTGAATAATAAATACAAGTATGGGTTGTATTCTGTATGTTTGTATCACAGGGGAAATGGAAAGCTGTACCTCTCGCCCTCGTTTCCAGGGAACCGTCCCCACTCTGCTGCTTACATGGCCTCCAGAATAAGTCTATATTCATTTTTGTACTCTTCACAGTACACAAGTCAGTACATTTGCAGTACTGGCATCAAAAGTGTTTAAAATAATACATTAATAGTCAACTAATGAATCAAGAGTAACATAAGAATCTGTTTAACTTTCTTAAGGCTGAAAAGATAAAAATGAGAAGCAAATGAAGAGATGAGAAAGGAAGGGTGTGGAGAGAAACTGAGAAAAATATGAAGACCATAGCAGGGACTGTGCTTCCACTCAGAGGCTCTGCAGAATCACACACCCAGGAACATCACCATTACTATAATAATCACTGACATCTTTTTATTCCATAAATTTTGAAATGCTTACCCTGTCTGCAGAGTTGAGAATTGCTATTCCTAGTTTTAATTTGTCTTTTCTGTCCACCTTCCACCCTTACATGAAGGTCTTAGAAAATGTCCTCATTGTTGTTTACCTAGGTCCCTTGTCAATGATCCTAATGAACCTCCTTCCATAACAGTCTGGGTACAAAAGCAGCCTTATACAAAACAGTATTGCCTTTATCTGAAAGTATGGCAGCAGGTCCATCTAGGAAGCCTTAAAAGAATGTGAGGAACAGAATTGCTTAGTTCATGACAACCTGGAATCACATAAACTCAATACCACCACTGAGGAAGGGGTGACAGACCAAATATAGACCCCAAGATCATGCCTACATGGCCCAAACAGCTATACCTGGAAGTGTGCTTTCTTGATCCCTTATACAACTCACTAGTCACCGAAGTTAACAAAGAAGCTTAGTTGTCACACCCTTTGTCAATGTGACACCAAAATGATTGTGTTTGAACCACACTTAATCACCAAATGACATAACAATAAGTTAATAATTCCACCTAATATGATACCACTGCCTTGCACACAGTTAAGACCACAATAAACCCACCCACAGAGTCTCAACAATTCCATTATTTCTAAAAAGTTCAAGTCAAAATCTGTCCTGAGACTCGAGGCACACTCTTGTAAACTTGTATAACTTTTTTACAAAGTTGTACTGAGCATGGTGGCACATGACTGCAATCCTAGCACTCAGGAGGCTGAGACAGGAGGATTGTTGCAAGTTCAAGGCTAGTCTAGTCTACAAGGTGAGTTCAAGACCAGCCTGAACTGCATAGTGAGACCCTTTCTCAAAAAGACAAAAAAAAAAAAAATAAGAATGTATGATCCCAAGGGAAATGGTGCAGGGTAGTCTTAATCCAAAAGGTAGAAATGGTGTATAGAACAGAGTTGGAATGGAGTATTACTCCACCATAAAAAGGGCAAACTTGAGTCATTTGTAGGAAAATGGATACAACTTGAGAACACAATGTTAGGTAAAGCAATTCAAACCCACAAGCTCAAATATAGCACAGTTTCCTTTATATGAACAGCTAAATAATAATAACAATAATAATAAAAGACTGATTATATATTAAATAAAACATAATATATGGATATATAAAGAGAAAGAAAAAGAGAGAAAGAAATAAATGACAGATTATAGGTAAAAAGAGAAAGGAAAAGTATCAATCCAGTGTTGACTATATATCTAAAATTGTGCCTTGAATTACTAAATTATTTTACATATTTTATATCTTTGGCACAATTAGTGTGGATTTCAATCTGTATATATGATATTTAACTTTATAACGTCTTATAAGATCAATAAATGAATCTGATGCTGAAAAAACACAAGGGAGAATGGAGGGAGGAAAAGAAGGGAACCTGTCATATACATGTCCTGACGCTGTACAGTAAATTTAACCAATTTGTGCTGTAAATATGTACTAACAAAAGTACAAAAAGAGAGAATTTAAGAGATAAAATATTCTGAATTAGAAAAAAGAAAGAACTGGCCCAAGGCAAGACCAGTACCCATCAGGACAAATGTTAAACTCTGCATGTTCCAGTCTGATTCACACAGAGGTGAGATATCAGCTTCATAGAGCTTAGGCAGCCCCACCCCTAAGGTCTTATTTCTTGCATCCCAAATGACTTCTCTGCTCGCTCTGCTAGCACCTTAAGGCTTTCCTTGGCAAATATCTCACATTCCTGCCATCAGTAACTTCCTGAGGTTTCCATTGTACCTTTGACTTCTTTCTTACAACTTTATGCATCTATGTCTCAGGGGCATCTTGGCCTCCTTGGAAATCTAGATGGAAGCATCCATGAAAACACAGCTCTTGCATTATGCATGCCTAAACCACCAGCAACCCAAGGATGAAGACAAAGTCTACTGTCAGTGGAAGCAATAGTCACACACCTTTGGACCATGGCTATGGTGACCTCTGAATGCCTGGATGTAGGAGCACTTTGAAATAAATCCTGGAAAACCAATACCTAGGAGCAGTTCTTGAGCAGGACTCTCAGGAATTCTCTTCTCAAATGCAAGTTTGATACTCTTGGGTCTTTGAGCCTGTCTTATTTGAGTTCTTACTGACTTTTGAGATACTAAATTAAGCCAACAGTACCCATGTAAAACCCAGAATTTTGGGCTGCCTTAAAATACCTTCCACATCTTCATCTCTCCATGTGACACTACTCTGACACAGCTGGGCACATGTCAACTCTACTTCCCCTTCTTTCTATTACAACACTCTCTTGCACTCATTTCTGAGCAGGCACTGAGATCTCTGTTTTACCATCCATGGAGTTTATGAATTATTATTTGCTGATTCTTTAGTCTTATCTTCAACTTATTCTATTCCATTATAAATGTCTGTTGCTCTTTCTTCTACTCAAGGGTTGTGTATTCTCTTAACACAGGAACTTACACTTCATCTTTACAAGGCTATTTGAAATGATGAAGTCTCGTCTAAATTTACATAAAGAAACTAGTGGGGGAGGAGCATGTGTGGCAGCATGTGTAGCATGGTAGGCTAAGCTTCCACTGTGGAATAGAAATCTTGGCTCCTTGAAACCCATGGATCTCTTGAAAGAAAATTACAAATGTGAAAATTTGATGTGGGATGATTTCTTCCCAGTGGTGCATTGAAACTACTTCGTCAGTTTGTACATATACGGGGAAAAAAGGAGGTTTTTATATAGGTTAACTGATAAAAATTTTGTAGGCAGATGATTGTTTTCAACTTGAAAAACTATCTGGGAAAAGGTTTCATATGAAGCGACAGAGAGAATTTTAAGGCACTTTGAAGATTTCCTTGGAAAATATTTTGCACATACAACCTGAACAGGAGAATGTTTAGAGTCATAGGGCTTTAGAGGCAAATTTGTTACCTGGAAAATGTATATTTGCTCCATTAAAATTCCAGTAAGTTATTTTGGGGATATTGATAACTCATTCTAAATTTGAAATGTAAAGACAAAGAGACCAGACAAAACTACAAAAATGTTGAAGAAAGAGAAATTAAATAGGAAGACTGAGATTATGCAACTTTAATATGTTATATAGAGCTACAGTAACTAAATATGATACTAATGAAATAAGAAATAAATAGACCAGTAAAAAAGATTATAGAGCCCAGAAACAGATCCATACCAATATAGTCAACTGATTTTTGGCAAAAAAAAAAAAAAAAAAAAAAAAAAAAGGTAATTGGATGGGAAAAGGACAGCCTTTTTAACAAATGAAACCAAAACAAATTCTCATCTTGTTCTGTAGCAAGAACAAGAAATTAATCTAAACACAGACACTAAACCTTTCACAGAAACTCAGCCTGGATCATAGCATAAAGGTATATGTGAAACACAAATTTATAAAGTTTCTAAATATAACAGAAGAAAATCTAAATGACTTTGAGTATAGGAATAGTTTCATTGTATTTCACCACATATTATTTATAACTATCAGTTTAATATACTTTATATTCTCAGTTATGATTTCTTCTTAGACCCATGAGTTAAGTTAACCCACATATTAAGGTCTAAGTCTCTTCTTAGACCCGTGAGGTATATTTTATTTTAAAGAGAGTTTTCAGGTTAGTGTTTTGTTTCTCATAAATTCTAATTATGGTCAGTGAGCATGCTCTGTGTAAGTTTCATCTTTCAAAATGTCTTCAAAATTCCTCTGTGTGTGATTTCAGTAAAATCTTCATGAAAACATAAAACATGCTCTGCTATTGTTAGGTTCAGGGTTCTATTGGGTCAAATTTGTCTATCAAGTCTAGTTTGTCAGGAATGTCTTTTAAATCTTCTGTATTTTTAGCATTTGTTTCTTTTGCCTGCTTGTTAGATATTATTAAGAAATCTTGATGTACCATATATCTCTGAAAATGTTGATTTCTCTTTTCTTATCTATCAAAGTTATTTTATATATTTACAGTTAATGTTATCAGTACATAAACTTTTTAAATTGTCACATTGTCTTTGTCAATTACATTTTCTTTGTGACATGCTCTTTTTTCCTTATAGTAGTTTATATTTTTACCTGAAAGTGACTTTTGACAGATCTTAATGAGTTTATGTAACTAAATGTATTTTCTGGTCATCCCTCTTATCTGCAGAGGATTGGTGTCAAGATTTTCTCACAGATAAGATTTGCAGATGCCCAAGTTCCATGTGTAAACTGGGGTTACATTAGCATATAACCCACATAATTCTCCCGTACACTTTAAATTTCTAGATTATTTATAAATTAAATTAAATTAATACATATATTAAATTTCTAGATTATTTATAATATCTAGAAATTTATAATATCTAGAAATTTTAGATTATTTATAATATCTAATGCAGTTATAGTACAATGTGAATAGTTGGTGAATATTAGTAAGTTGAATATTACTTTGTGAATAACCACAAAAAAGAAATCTATATTTTTCAGAACAGACAAATTTATTTTTCTTTGAATGGTTTTGTTTGACTGTTTTGTGAATCCATGGATATTAAATCTATGGATAGAAAATGTTCTACAATTTAGCTCTTACAAAATATATAATTCATTATTATTAGCTATAGTCACTGCTATATATATGTATACATGCACAAATACGTATGCAGGTATATATATTTACCAATATATATTTTTCTGCAGTATTATTCACTGTCTTGATCCTGTATCCTTAAAATTTGGTTTTTCTTCTAAGTATTGGTATTTTTTACTTGTCTACATATTTTATCTTTCAATTGGTCTAATCCATTTTAATTTAACATAATTACTAATACAATGATTCATATCAGTCACTATGGCTTTCATTTTATCTTTATTATTTATTTCCTAGTTTTCTTTCTGTTCCTCAGTATTAACTAGGTAATCTTTTGTTTTGCGTTTTCCCCTTTATTAGTTTGGAAATTTCAAAAGTTTATTTTCTATTCTATTATTGGTTACCCTTAAAATTGAAAGAAGAATTATTAAGATTATCAGTATCTGAATTTGTTAATAAGCTTTTTTATGAATTATATTGCTGCTAATAAGAAATCATCTTAATGTCTGTTCTTTTGAAAAAAACTTTCCCTTGGAATTTTTTTTTTATTTTAAAAGTAAAAGAACAAAAACATTAACAAACAGACACACAGTAGCAAAAGAACAAGTACAAAAACTGAACAACAGATAAGGTGGCAGGGGATTAACAATGGTTGTTAGATTACACATTGATAACTTCAAAGTGTATGCTCAGGATAACACAAATAGATATACAAGATTGATTAAACAACCAATCATGGATTGTTCCTTACATCAAAATGACATGAGGCAATAGTGCAATCATTTTAGCCATCCTGCACATATATACATACTTACATAGGTATCCTCTTCTTCCTTTTCTCCTTCCCTTCATCCCGATTGCTCTTTACTCTTGAGCAGTCTGCCTTCATACCTCCCAATTTACCTTCCCACCTCCAGGCTTCTACACTAATGATACTATACGTTGCTTGCACATGCACATCTGATTTATCTCACTTATGAGTATGGTCTCTAACCGTGACCAACTGCCTACAAAAGCCTCTACTTAATCTTTTTTATAGCTGAATAATATTCCATTGTGTAAAAATGCCACAGTTTTTTAATCCAGTCCTCTGTGGTTGGACATTTGGGTTGCTGCCATGATTTAGCTATTGCAAATTGTGCTTCTATAAACATGAGTGCACATATATCACGGTGATATGATGTTTTCAGATCTTCTGGGAAAATACCCAGAAGGGGAATAGCTGGGTTGAATAGGACCTCCAGACCTAGTTTGCTAAGAAATCTCCAAACCGATCTCCACAGTAGTGTCACCAGTCTACATTCCCACCAGCAGTGCAGCAGAGCTCCTATTTCTCCATGGCCTGGCCAGCATTCGTTATTGGATGACTTCTTGATGCTGGCCAATCTTACTGGGGTGACATGAAATCTCAATGTTGTTTTTATTTGCATTTCCCAAATGAATAAAGATGTAGAACATTTTCTCATATACTTATTTGCCATTTGTATTTCTTTATCTGAGAAGTGTGTACTCATCTCAGATGCCTATTTCTGGATTGGGTCTTTGAATTTGGACAGGTTCATGTTTTTTAATTCTTTGTATGTTCTAGATAGAAGGCCTTTGTCCGAGGGTAAGCCAGTTAGGATTTTTTCCCAATCTGTGGGTTTGCTGTTTACTCTGCTGGTGATTTCTTTAGATGTGCAAAAACTTTTCAGTAAGATGAGGTCCCAGTTATTGATCCTTTGAAGTGTTTCCCTTGCAGTTTCATTTTTGTTCATGAACTCTCTGCCTACTCCTATGTCTTCAGGGTTTTTACCTACTTTTCCAATAGGTTTAGTGTTTCTGTTTTAATATTGAGATCTGTGATCCATTTTGACTTGAGTTTGGTGCATGGTGATAGACTTGAGTCTATTTTCAGTCTTTGGCAAGTGGCAAGCCAATTTGTCCAGCACCATTTATTGAAGAAGCTATCTTTCTTCCAGTGAGATTGTTTGGCCCCTTTGTCAAATATTAGGTGGATGAGTATGTTTGTGGTTGTGGCTGTATCTTCCAGTCTGTTCCATTGATCCTCAGGTCTGTCTTTGAGCCAGTACCAGGTTGATTTTATTACAGTAACTTTGTAATATAATTTCAGGTCAGGGATTGTGATTCCACCTGACTTGTCCTTGTGGCTCAGAATTGCTTTTGCTATTCTGGGTCTCTTTTGGTTGCAGATAAATTTGAAGAATGTTTTCTCTAGATCTGTGAGGTATGCTGATAGTAGTTTAATGGGAATTGCATTGAATCTGTACAACAATTTTGGTGGTATGGCCATTTTCACAATGTTGGTTCTTCCTAACCATGAGCAGGGAATGTTTTTCCATTTATTGAAATTATCTTTGATCTCTTTTTTCAGAGTACTGTAGTTTTCATTGAATAGATTTTTTACCTCTATTGTTAGATTGATTCCTAAATATTTCAATTTCTTGGTTGCTATTGTAAAAGGTATGGTTTCCTTAATTTCTCTCTCAGTCTGTTTGTAGTTTGTGTGTAGGAATGCTATTGACTTTTGGTTGTTGACTTTGTATCCAGCTTCTCTGCTGAATTTGTCAATTAATTGAAGGAGTCTTCTTGTGGAGTTTTTGGGGTCTTCCAAGCATCATGTCATCTGCAAATAGCAATAGTTTTACTTTTTCCTTTCCTATCCTTATTCCTTTTATTTCTCTCTCTTGTCTAATTGCTCTGGCTAATGCTTCTAGAACTACATTGAATAGTTGTGGTGACAGTGGACATCCTTGTCTTGCTCCTGTCTTTAAAGGGAAAGCTTTCAGTTTTTGTCCATTTACTTTGATGTTGGCTGTTTGTTTCTCATAGATGGCTTTGATTAAGTTGAGGTAGAGGCCATCTATTTCTATTTTTTCTAGGGTTTTTAACATGAATGCATGTTGGACTTTATCAAAAGCTTTTTCTGCATCTATTGAGATGACCATGTGGTTTTTGTCTTTGGCTCTACTGATATGGCATATTACATTAATAGATTTGTGAATATTGAACCATCCCTGCATTCCTGGAATAATACAACCTGGTCATGGTGTATAATTTCCCTTATGGTTCGCTGCATTCTATTTGCTAGTATTTTATTGAGTATCTTTGCATATATGTTCATTAGGGAGATTAGCCAATAGTTCTCTTTCTTGGTTGGGTTCTTCTCTGGTTTTGGTATTAGTATAATGCTTGCCTCCAAAAATGAGTTAGGGAGAATTGCTTCCTTTTCAATTTCATTGAAGAGTTTGAGGAGTGTTGCCATGAAATCTTTGTTGAATGTTTTATAAAATTCTGCTATGAATCCATCAGGGACTGGGGTTTTCTTTGTCAATAAGTTTTTACTGACATTTTCAATCTGAATAATTGATATTGGGTTGTTCAGGGTTTTTATGTCTTCCTGGTTCAACTTTGGTAAATCTTACATTTCTAGGAATCTGTCCATTTCTTCTGAGTTTTCTATCTTATTGGAGTAAAGATTCTCAAAGTCGGTATTAATTATCTTTTGGATTTCTGTAGGATCTGTAGGGATTTTATTCTTTTCATTCCTTATTGCATGAATCTGAGTTTGTTCCTTTCTTTTTCTGATAATGTTAGCTAGAGGTTTATCAATTTTATTTACTCTTTCAAAGAACGAACTCCTTGATTCACATATTTTTTGAAGAGTTTTCTTCATCTCAATTTCATTAATTTCTACCCTAAGCTTTATAATCTCCTCCCTTCTTTGGGCTTTGGGCTTGACTTGTTCTTTTTCTAAAAGGTGCAACATTAGGCTATTTATTTGTTCTCTTTCTGTTTTCTTTATGTGTGAATTCATCACTATAAATTTACCTCTGAGGACTGCTGTCATTGCATCCCACAGATTCCTATAAGTTGTATTTGTATTTTCATTTTTTTGTAGGTATTTTTTAATTTCTACTTTAATTTCTTCTTTAACCCTTTGGTTATTCAGCAGGTTGTTGTCTAATTTCCAAGTGTTTATAAATTTTTTGGAATTGCCTTTGTCATTATTTTCCAATTTCATTGCACTGTGGTCAGATAATATGCATGGGAAAATTACAATCCTTTTGCATTTAGGTAGGTATGCTCTGTGGGCTAGAATGTGGTCTATATTAGAGAAAGTCCCATGTGCAGCTGAGAAAAATGTGTATTCTGTTGTTGTGGGGTGGAACACTGTGTAAATATCTACTAAGTTCATTTATTTGCACATTTGGTTCAGGTCTTTTATATCTTTGCTGAATTTTAGTCCAATTTACCTATCTCTTTGCATCAAAGAGGTATTTAGGTCCCCTATTACGATGGTGTTATTATTTGGTTTTTTATGTCCACTAAGGTTTGCCTTACATAGTTTAGTGCTCCAGTATTTGGTGCATACATGTTTCCGAATGTTATCTCTTCCTCTTGTAGTTTTCTCCTAACTAGTATATAGTGGCTTTCTTTGTCTCTTTTGACTGTTATCAGTTTGAAGTTTACATTGTCTGCAAACATAACAGCTACCCCTGCTTTTTTCTAGGAGCTTGTTGCATGGAGGATTGTTTTTTAGCCTTTGACTTTCAGCCTATGGATTTACTTTTGAGTGAAGTGTGTTTCCTCTATATAGCATGTAGTGGAATTCTGTCTCTTAATCCACTCTGCCTGTCTATTTCTTTTGACTGGTGAATTGAGGCCATCTACATTGATGATTAATAACTGTTATTTGTTGACTTATTCTAGTCATGCTGTTTACTTGATGTTGCTTTCCTACTTTTGCTGTTTAATTTCTTGTTCTGCTTAAAGGTTCTTTTCTATTGTTGTTCTTGGGATTGTGGTCACTTTTTTATCTGTCTAGAATATCTTTCAGTATTTTCGTAATGTTGGTTTGGCACTCATGAAGTTCTTCAGTTTGTTCTTTGCTGTGGAAATATTTTATTTCTCCATTGAATTTGAAGGATAGTTTTGCAGGATACATCAGTCTGGGTTGGAAGCTGTTTTGTCTCAGAATCTGTATTACCTTTCTCCAAGCTCTTGATTTCATAGTTCCTGTTGAGAATTCTGCTGTGATTAGGATGGGCTTTCCTTTATAGGTGATCTGTTTCTTTTCTCTAGCAGCTTTTAATATTGTGTTTTTTGGCTGCATATCTGGGACTATTATATGTCTGTGGGTGGTTTTATTTGGGTTGTGGCTCACTGGAGTTCTATATGCTTCATTTTCCTGCACATCAGTATCTTTTTCCATTCTTGGGAAATTTTCTGCTATTATTTCTCCAAATATTCTTTTTATGTCATTTGTGTTGCCTCCTGCTGTTTCACTGGTTCCTATTACTCGCACGTTATTTCTCTGCTTCATCTTGCAGCTGTTGGATTGATTTCCCCTGGTTCCTTGTTGACTTTTAGAGATCCTTTCATGGTCGTTACCTGTCACGCTGTCTTCAAGATCTGAAATTCTGTATTTGGATTCATTCAAGCAGTTTTGCAAGCTTTCAATGACAGTTTTTATTTCCTGGAAATCTCTCTGTGACTGTTTCATGTGTTCTAATTCAATCCTGAGTTGCTCATGTAACATTTCTATTTGTTGTCTTTGATCTTCTAGCCTTTTATCTGTTTCTTGTCTGTATGTGCGAAGCATTTCTTCCATTATTATTTTCATTTCATTTTTTGCCTGAGAGATTATTTCAGATTTAGTCTCTTCTATGACCTGATGGAGTTCTTTGCTTCAGTTGTGATCATTTCACAGATTTTAGATATGTGGTTTCCTAGTTCTCCTGTGTCATTGTGTCCTATCTTTGTTCTGGGTGGAGTTGTGTTCTGAGACTGCATTTTGCCCCTTTGTCTTGTCATTTTGAATGTCAGATGACTAGTGCTGAGCTACTGAGTACCCAGGCAGCTCACAAAGGACTCTAGGGACCCTAGTTTACCTGAATGTCAAACTAAACCCAGGGTGGTAGCAGACTGTGGACCACTGGGCCTAGGGACCTCAGGCAATTGCTGGGGTGCATGGCTCAGACCACACCTGCAATAGTGGGTGAATGCTGGGCTTCAGTACTAGGGTGTCCAGGGTGTGGTCAGGAAGCATGTGGGCCTCAGTCTTGAAGCCTATCATGGTTAGCCTATGATGCAGTGGCTTTTGTTTCCACATCCTCAGGCAGCTGGTCGGGGGGAGTAGGGCTCTCCTCCCAACCCTGAGGATCCCAGAGCCTGAGGCTCATTCCACACTGCAGGTCCCAACCACCCACAGGGACGGGCCCCCTCTTTGGAGCTCCTTCCTAACTCTTAATGTGTGGAGCAGAACCCAGGTGTAGGCCTTACCAGAGGAGAGTGGTTGCACCACTCAGGTGTCCGCACATGTCGCCCCTGGTCACTGGAGAAGGGACTGAGTAGCAGAGGTGGGACGCGGGCCTCCCTTGTAATCTTTAAGATGTAATTTTTTTGTGTTATTTCACCATAATTTGAAAGGATACTTCCTTTTATTCATCCTTATTCATAATATAGTGTCTACAAATCATTGCATTTTATTGTATCTAGAATATTATTACCCAATGTGGCATCAGATATTGATTCTACCAGAATGTCTGTAGTTTTATTGGTTTTGAAATTTATTTTTAATTGACAAATATTGATTAAATATTTATGGTTGATAATGTGATATTTGGACATATTTATACATAGTAGAAAGATTAAATCATACTAACATCCATTTTCTCATTTACTTACCTTTTTGTGGTGGAGAACATTTAAAGTCTTTTTGACAATCTTCAAATATATAATACATAATCACTATGCAGTAAAATAGATCACTAAAACTTATTCTTTTGCTGACTAAAACTTTGTACTCTTCAACATCTTCCTATTTCTTACATTGATCTTCCTTTGATAGCTTTCTTGCTATCTGAAATGACAAAAATATTCTAGAATAGACATCTTGGATTCAGGCACTTTTCCAGTGAATTCTGACTCCTTTCATAGAAAATACTTTTTCATGATCACAATGTAAGCTGCAGTAATACTGAGTTATAAAGTAACTTTTGAAATAATAACAGTATTTCCCCTCTATATATTTCTGTGCTAATGCCATTTTAATCATTTTGGTTTTCTGAAGATTAATATCTACTTTGTTACTTAGGAACATGTCACAGTCAGTATTCTATGAATTTTTGCTTAGGGATAATAGTATGTATAGTATGTGGCTTTATGTGTGAAAATTAGCTTTCATAATATAAAATATTTTATTTTTATTTCCTTAATATGTTAAATATGTTACTATATTTAATTTGATATAAAACTACCAAAAGATATAGCAAACTTTTTCTTTGTTATAAATTAATATAATCCATAATTCTCATATAATTTATCATTATTTTTGCATAGATGTGTCAAAGTATGTTTTGTTCTTTTTCATTAACTATAAGTACTATAACTGGAGCACAACTTAGTGTTGATCTTTTTGAGTCTATGCCATCAAATACATGCTATTTTCTTCCAAAATACATTTTCAGATCTTGAACTAGGGATTTCAATATTCTTTTTTAAAATTTGATTGTTGAAGGGTTTCCATTATATATTCCTAAATTTTATTTTCTTGTGTTCAATTATCCTCATTTTATTCAGAAACTTTTTAAATACTCATTTTAAAAGTTATTTTAAATGCATTAATTTTCATTATTTTTCATTATTCTAAAAGTATTATTTGTTTTGTTGTATTTATTCACTTTTGCATTTCTTCTAATGTAGATAAATTTAAAAGTAGCATTTATTTTTTATTTTAAATTTCTGAAATCGCTAAACTGCTTGAGTAGGGAAATGACTCATGGGACAATTCAGTGGTGATTTTCTTTCTCTCTCTCTTTCTCTCTCTCTTTCATTATATTTTTGTTATAACAGAGGTCACCAGATTTCTCATTAAAGTTCAGATAGTTTCATATTTATGGCTGTGTTTCAATGAAAACTTATTTACAAAACTAGACAGTGAGTCAGATTTTGCCTACAGGATATCCTGCAGGATATCCCAGTCAACATAATGTACCAGTCTATATCTCAGAAGTGGTAATAGTAACAGAAAAAAATGGTTTGAGTAAATCCTGCTTTCTCTAACTAAAGAACTGGAAAAGGGATGGCTCACTGTTATCCTATAGGGTACATTAGACACTATGTGTATGTTTCTCAAATTTTCCATCATTTGGGAAGCACTATTCATACATCTATATCTTATTGGGGAAGAGGTTTAATTCGGCTTGTTGTTTTAGGGGATTCAGTCCATGGTCACCTGGCTGCAGTGTGTACATGAATGGCAGAAAGCAAATCAAAGCAAAGATAATTAGTTCATTATACCTGGGAAGCATAGCAGGGGAACAGTGCCAGAGGGAAAGGGGCAAAGTAACAAATTTAATACACATAGTCACACCTCCGTGCTCACCCAAGACACACTAAAAAATGTGCCCTATTTCTTCATTCAGAATATGTCAATCATCCCTATATACTAAAGCCAAGAAAGATAATACATCTTATCCTCTCCAAAGGTAATACTATATGGTCCAACATTTTAAGAAATGACTAAAAATAATGAAACCTCATCTGCTTTCAGTGACATAGAATATGAAGTGACAAAAGTTTTGAGAGAACTATGGCATAAATTTTGTCCAGGTTTCAGATTATCCTCTAGGTATAACAGACAGGGCAGAACAAAATTGCACTGTAAGAGTTTGAAAACTAAATTTTCCTTTTACCCAGAACCTGCCAAATTGGGACACGACCTACATTCTGGTCCTTAATAGGCTGAATGCTTCCTAACACTTAATATTGAAATAAAAGCTGAAGCTTTATAAATAGAACTAAAGTTATCCAGAATAAAATCCAACTTTATTCTCCAAATAAAGAACCAGAAAAATATTATTATGAATGAGGGGAAAAAAATCAACACATTTCAACACAGAAATGTGACAGAGATTGAAATTATCTATATTAATTTTCAAGTAGCTGTTGATGTCTTCTCATGTGCAATTATGAATGTCTTTAGAATAAATAAAATAATAAAATGTTTTAGACAAGAAGTAAAAAATATCAAAAAGAATAAAATGGAATTTTAGAGGAAAACGTAGTAAGGGAAGTATAATTCTCATTTAAGGGGATTTATGGAAGAAGAAGAGTGAGAACAGAAAGGAGAAGTACATTTAGAGATAGAACAGCACCAATGGCCCAGTGGAAATGGCAAAATGAATAGGAAAAAATAATTTTAAAACATTTAAAGAGACATCCAAAGATCTGGTCATTCCCCAAAGTTCTAACATTTGGGTGATTTTAGTGTCAAAAGAAAAACAATGAGGACTAGTAAAATATTTGAAGAATTACAAGTGCAAAAATTTCTGAAATTTTGACAAACATTCTAAAAACTCAGTAACACCAAGTAATTATAAAATAAAAATAAATTCATCCTAAATAAAAGTAGAAAACTTTATAAAAAGCACAAAAATAATACTTTTAATGAAGCAACAGAGAAATAATGCATTAATGGGAACAGCGAGGGACAGACGTAACTACAGGCCTACAGATGCAATTTGGGCATCTCGAAACCCTAGCAGACATATTTAACATGAATTATCAATCTGATGTTAAATGTGTATAAATATAAATATATATATACCTATATATGCAAAGGACTAAAAATAACCAAAATTCATGAAGAACTTAACTCAGCAGATTCTCCTAATTTGAAAATTCGCTCTAAAGCAGTAGTATTAAGACATGCAACATGTGATGTAAGACTACACACTTAAAAAAAAAGAACAGAATTGCAATTACATACACAAATCCTTATATATGATCAATTTTTAAAGCAAAAATGATTAAGCAATTCAGAGGGGGAAATATCTTCTTTACTTTGCATTGTCCTAGAAAAACTGAGTATCCAATTAGGGATTGCTTGAATCTAGGGGAGGGAATACGGGTTATCCACAGTGGAGTATGAAGGTTCTCTCCGGTATAGAGAAAATATTCTGAAGTCGAATTTTGCTGATGGTTGTACAACTCTAAATTCACTGACGATCATTGAATTTTAAATGAGTGAACTTGGGCTGGGGATATAGCTCAGTGGAATAAGCGCTTGCCTAGCAAGCGCAGGGTCCTGAGTTCGATCCCCAGTACCGCAAAAAAAAAAAAAAAAAAAGAAAGAAAGAAATAAATGAGTGAACTTTATAATTTATAAATTATATGTCAATAAAAAATTTAAAAGATGTAGAAAGAAGAAATTTTTAAATAGATGATATTTAACTATTAGAGCTTTAGAAAGAGAAAAAAATAGATCAGGGAAAAATCCCAAATAGACAGTTTTAAGTAATTTCCTTCAACTAACTGATAAGTTTATTAATACATGACGCCTAACTAAAATTAAACAAAATAGAAATAGTGTTAAGCTTTTCTATTTTCATCTCTACAAGCACATGTTTGCAGTACATAATGATCGCATTCATCATCGGGGCCAGGAGCACGTGCACAGCACAGCTTAACCCAGCTTTTGCTTCTTTGTCCCCTTTTCCTCCTCCCTCCATCTCCAGGTTTCCCTGCCCTTTTGCAAAAAAGGCTCTACATCTCATTTTTCTACTATCTGTCTTTTATTTTGCACTTTAGCTTATTGATTTTTTTTTTATACTTTGGCTTTCTCATATCAGAGAAACCAATCTTAACAGTCAGACACTGAACTACCTTCATGGAAAATCAGGAAGGAAGCACATGTTCATTACATATTTTTATTACTTCTACTCAACATCCTACTGGAAGTTCTAGCCAGCTGTCTTGGTTGCTTTTCTCCTGTTGCTGAGACAAAATACCCAACACCCAAAATGAAGGAAAGAAAGGTTTATTTAGCTTACAATTTATGGAGGTTTCAGTCCATACTTGGCTGGTTCCGGGGCAGAGTGGCACATGGCAGAGGACAAATGTTCATGGCAGCAGAACGCAGCAAAAACCACAAGAGCAAAAGGGAGGAATGGCAGGGAAGCAGCCTCTTTTCTTCCCCTACATTGTAAACAGGCTACCCCCACGGAGGGGACCTGTAGCCCTCACACAATCTCCGTGCCCCCTCTTCCACAGCCTCAGGATGTAAACAAAGTAAGCACCCTGGCTTCCCACTGAGTCACTCAGCCAAACCTCTACACTCCCCAAATTCACACAATGTATCAACCATAACACCAGCATATTTAAGAAAGTAAAGGATTCATGGTGATACAGTTAGTAAGAGTATATAAATAAATAAATGAGATATATCTACTCAAATCACCAGAAAATTTTTTAAAGTTGTAAGAAATCTAATAGAACTTATAAAAGAATTTAGGAGTTTAAGATACAAGAATTTAGTGAGTTTAAGGTTACAAAGTTCATAGGAACAGGTCAATTTGTGTACACTAGCAATGAATGACTGAAAATTAAAGTTAATCCAAAAATAAAATTCATTAAAACTCCAAGAATCATAAACTATGCAAATATTTATTATACATATTATGAAATATATGAAATATTATTATACTAGAAACTATAAAACACTGATAAGATAAAATCACTTTTATAGAAGACCTAAGTAATTGTAGATATAGTGTCAGCTAGTTTTCCATTTCTGTAACAAATTTCTGAGATAGTCACCTTATAAAGAGAATAGGTTTATTTTGACTCACGTTTTGGGAGATTCCAATCTATAGTTGATTAGCAGCTTTACAAAGAAGCACATTATATCAGGAGCCTATGGCAGAGAAAGCCCTCAGCTCATGGCCAGCATCCAAAGGGAACGAGGAAAAGTTTAGGGTTACAATATCCTCTTTGGGACCAAGTCCTCAGGGACCTACAAACACCACTGAGCCCAACTCCCTAAATACTCCAAACCCTCCCAATAGCCACACCATGGGCCCAGGCTAGTAACACCAAGGCCTTTTGGGAACATTTATAATCCAGACCCTAGCAAGAAATATCATCTTTACTAAATAGAAGGCCCAATATGATTAAGATATTATTTTTTTTACCAACTAACATATATATTAAATGTAAGCCATATCCAAAATTCCAGGAGGATTTTTGTAGTTCATCAGATGATTCTAAAATGTAAATTGAAAGAGAGCCAAATACTGTCACAAAATTAAGGAGAAAAGAACGAATACCTTGAAAACAAAAGAAGAATAGTGGACATTGCTTAGGTAATGGGATGGGGTTCTAGGAAAAGAACTGTGAATCTAGCCATGAAACAGCCATCTCAGGATTCAGAAAGGAAGCCACCTCCCACCAAGAAAAATTCACAGATAACTTTTTGACAAATTATTCTTCATGAAGGTGAACTTAGTAATGTTGTATATTTTTCAAAGCAAGTGAGAAATCAATAGCAATAAATAGAAAAACAAGAAAATTAAAGCAAAAAAGAATTGCTTATCAAAGGATGAAACTATGATACAAGAGAAATGCATCCACACAGTGTGTATGGCTGTGAACAACTGTGTGCATGTGGTAGGACTGTCTTTGGAGGACTAAATTTTTATTATGAAGTAAGTAGTTAAGAGAAAGGAACTTTAAAAGTTATGAGCATAAATTTTCTTTTCAAGACATAGCATAGATAAAAATAGCATCAATAGAAACATCAAATAAGGGCCTGGGGATATAGCTCAGTTGAATAAGCGCTTGCCTGGCAAGTGCAAGGTCCTGAGTTTGATCCCCGGTACCACAAAAAAAAAAAAAAAAAAAAGAAAAGAAACATCAAATAAAAGTAGAATTAGAAGTCTAGAGCAGAAAATTACTTTTTATGGTAACGAGCACACTGTAAAATGTTTGCCATTTAAGTATTTACCATTGTAATATTAATGTTACTTTCTAAAGAACTACACCCATATAGATGAATGTGCCCATGACTGGAACAGTTCAATGACCTTTACAAAGTTTAACTTAAAGATTTGGCAATTCAGAAGGCTTCGGTTAAGTCTGATGTCCTCCATGAATCCTCTTTCCTCTGGAGCCCTTAATAATCTTCTCGATCACATCAGTCACCCTATTAATTGATAACAGCATTCCTGCTACCTCTCATATTATGCCCACATATTGACTTGTATAAACCTTCAACCACTACATGCATGTGCATGATTCTAGTATAAATTATAGGTCCACTGAGGACACATGCTCTGGAGAGAGCCAGTATTGGGAAGGATAAGCTTGCAGCATGGATCACTTATGTCATGTACCATCAAATATCTGAGCCATATCACCTGGTCAGTTTCCTACACCCATGTGTGTGTGTGTGTGTGCGTGTGTGTGCATAGAATGTAATTTCTAGTATTATTCAGTCAAAGAGTACAGGAGCACTGGTACTGTAAAGTATAAATTCATCTTACATAAATACATATTTATTTTAAATTTAATTAAAAATGTTTCTATAACTCCAAATTTCTTCTAAAAGTACTGAGCACTATTACTCAATGCTGTATTTGTCAAATACAAAGAAAATCTGTCTAGAGATAATGTCTTTCACATTCTTAAATATACTTAGTGTATATGGTTGTATGTTTGGAGAAAGGAGTAATAACAAAGCCAGTTATTTCCAACACATGAAAGAGAAATTGGTGTAATAATCTCCAAGAGGTGGTAGCCCTGAAAATCCCCGGAAAGAGGAGTACAAAAGACCTAGTGGCTCCATGAGCAAGAAGGATCACATAATTTTGTTCTTTAGAGAATGCATTGCAAGCTCCCTCACCTACCCATTAATTAAATCTTCAGTAATTCTCTAACATTCACTAATTTCCCTTAAAGAGTGGAACTTTACTTTGAAGTCCACAGGTAAAACAGTAGGCATGAGAACTACAAGACACTGGGAAAGGGAATACATTATTTAATTGGTAGGAACTCAAGTTTGTTTTTCCAGTGCAGCCAGGAGCACCCATAGCATTGGGGGTGGAAGTGCTGTTTCTGGGAAACCTGTCCTCAGCAAAATGGGACTTGTGGTCACTTTAGAACTGCAGAACATCTGAGTCCACATTAGCACTGGAGATTAACTGAAGATATGAAGGAACAGAGAGATGCCAGGGAATGAATCTACACTGCTTCCGGTTTGAGGTCATCTCATGTTGAGGAAGGAAAGAGATCGCTTGAATTTCTCTCTCTCTCTCTCTCTCTCTCTCTCTTTCTCTCTCGTTCTATCTCTCTCTCGCTCTCTCTCTCTCTCTCTCTCTCTGGAGGCTACATAAAACCTCAACGCTGGATTATAGGCAAAAAGTTTGCTGTCACACTGGCTGTTTTAGCCCGCTTGTCTGGCTCTTCTCTGAATCCCGTAGTGAAAACAGCATCCCTGTATTCTTGAGAAAGCCTAAACTTAAGTGACAGGACATAAATAGCTCGAGAGAAAAATCTACTTCAATATAGGCCAGAGAAAAATCCAAACCCCCACAAATCCCCATCCTCAAGTCCTCCAGGATGGAGGAGTTAAGAGCATTACATCACCAGTTATTACTCTCATTGGCTGACAATACCTCAAGGACCAGAACACTGGCTTTCTTGGACTAACTCTTTCCTGCCCTTGTAAAACACCAAAAACCTGGATATCATAAACTAGAACAAAGGAACTGAGCAATGACAGCCTTTCAGAGGGGCGCATCTTACAGGGTCACTGCTTCAACATGCACGCTAGTGTGAGCATGTCTTGGAGCATGACACGATGAACCAGCCAAGTACTTTCCTTCATAGGAAGCTGAAGATGCTGGTTTGTCTTGGAGTTGACTAAGAGATCTCTAGTGAACAAAATGCATTTTCTTTCTTCTCCTACTAGTACTATTGGAAAAGATTCTCAGTCTAATAAGTTTTGACAAGCTCTGGCAAGGGGAGCAGGTGCCAATGAATCCAACTAGTCGGAGGTATTAGAGACATCATGGGCACCAGAGGATAGAGGTGTTGCCATGGGAACCAAGTGAAAGGTGTGTGGTGGTGGCTGGTTAGGAGGCTTGTTTTCTTGTTTAAGACAGAGCTGAACAGCTGCAAGTCATGCTCTGTGTTTTCTACTTCAGCATCAGTGGGTAAATCCCTTGCTCTCCTCCCCCCATCCTCAGCCTTAAATAGGATTTTAGGAATTTAATTTCTCTGCTAGCATGAATAATGCTTAAATAGGAGGCACAGTAAAATCCTTTGAAAAAAAGGTATTTCTAGCAAATCAGGACTGTTCTAATCACAAAACTCTTTATGTTGGAGAGAACACTGTTGCTTCAGGATCAGAGTGGTGTGTTTCTTTTGAGAAAGATTTGAAGACATCATTTTGAGCTGCAAAGCTCACACCCACACTTATGTAAACATCTTCATAGTTCTGTTATTTGGCATTTGTATTTCTTTTTTTTTTAGAACTCATAGACCCTGGAAATGACCCTGAAACAGAACTATTAAAAGAAGAAGATCAGGGTCTCTGATTTTTTTCAGGTGCTTAAAAATCTCTTAAAAACATAAGAAAAAAGGTGAAGGGAAACATTAAAATTGAAAATGGTAGTTATTTAGCAACAAGTATAATTGAAACTACCGCATATTTACTGCCATTTTAAGCTTATAGAGACAAGAAAGGTTAAAATTAGGTGTTAGGTGACCTGAGAGACTAAGGGAGCAGCGTAGTTCCCGAGACAGGACAGAGACACAGTGAGAGCTTATAGGAGCTCTGGGCGATGGGAAACTGGAAGAGAATTCGTGTGGTGCTGATATCATTTTAGTGGACTTTTGCCTTTCAGGGCCCAGGAAGAATCACTAGGCAAAGTAGGCTTCAGTCATGACAGTGCTCCTAAGCAGAAGCAGTACACAGAGCCTGGAAGAATTGCACCAGTGCTGAATCCAAATGGGATTACTGAATCTTGAGCTCAAAGTGAATGCAACACATCTTTCCAAATTGGGAGTAACAGAACTGTCTGGATTACAACTTGTAGCCTAATACATATACTACCTCTGGGGAGTGAAAATCCAGGTCCAGTTATTAGCTCAACTGCTTATATTAATTTGTCAGGTTGCTCAGAAACCTAAAAGGATATTAAAGGTATGCATACAACCTATAGTTTTTTGTTTTGTTTTGTTTTGTTTTGTTTTGTTTTGTTGGTACCAGGAAATGAACTTAGGACCTTGTGCTTGCCAGGCAGGTGCTAGTGCCACTGAGGTATATCCCCGGTCCATACAGTCTATAGTTATGTAACTTTGTTGATGTTTTCATGTGAGGTATATGATATCAAGAAGATTATTATTAGCAAATAAAAGACACAGATTATGTATCTTCACCCATAACAAAGATATGGATAAGGATTTTGAACATTAAAGTTACAGTAAGTGATTTGCATACATGAATACTAGCCTTTAATGCACATAGATCTATATTTTCTCAAGATTAAGATTAAAACTACATGACCCAAAAAAGTCAGAGTTGGACGTATATTTTTCTCTTGGATATCTCTAGATTATATGCAAGGAAATTAATTGGCAGGGGAAAAAAGATTCCTATGGAACACAAATAAATACCAGCTTCACTCAAGTTAAACCGAAACCTCTATTTGCCATTCACCTGTAAAATATTATCTTCTCAAATGTCTAAATGGGTGGACTTTGTTTTAATCTTTAGTCTGTGAAACACTTTACATACCCATCACTGAAATTATTACATGTATTCTAATGATCTCCTTTCCATTTTATTTTTATTACATATGTCCAACTAACATACATCAAATATTTTTGTAATATGTAGTTCCATGAATATTACAACACATACTTACACCATACAGTAGATATGCAGCAGTTCTACCTAGTCAAGAAGCTTCCTGGTATTGTCTGTTTGTGCTCAAATCTTTCTTGTCCCTGGCAACTATTAATCTGGTTACTATTACTACAGTTCTGTATGTTCAGTAAGATTATATAACTAGAATCAGGCTATAGATAGCTTTTTCAGATAGTTTCTTTCATCCAGCATAATGCATCATAGATGCATCCAAGTTGTTGCACACCAATAGTTTATTCCTTTTTATTATTGAATAGTATCCCACAGTTCCATGCTACCACTGTTTGTTGTCCTTTCTTCTTGTAAAGGGCAATTGGTTCTCCCCAGCTTTGGGCAATAAAGCTGAACGCTGCACATACAGGTTCTGTGTGACTGCTTTTATTTTCTGAGGAAATCACTCAGGGGTGGGATTATGTGTTCCTGAGGTGTGAATTTAACTTTACAGAACACTGACAAATACCTTTCAAGAGCTTGGCATTCCCAACAGCCATGTGCCAGGCTTCCAGTCATTCCTTACCACACAGGGTGCTTCACCAGTAAATTCTGTTTAAGCCATTCTAATAAACATGGTGGCATTTCCTCATGTCTCCAATTTGTATTTTTCTGAAGACTTTATGATATTAATGCTTATGTCCTTATTTATGTCTTTATTTTTCTTGTGTCTATTTTTCATATATTCATCTCCTCCAGTAGTTGCTCAAGTTTTCAGGTCATTTGTTAATCACTTATTTTCTGATTTGTGAATTTGAGAGTAATTTATATATTATAGATACAAACACTTTGTTAGACATATGAAATGACTGTTTTATTGCAGTTAGTGTCTAGTTTTTTTGCAAGTATCGCTTACACACCAGGAAGTATCTCATTATTTTACAATTTAATGACTATAAACAAATGCTCATATTTCTGTAATCATGACCACATCCAATGTCAGACCATCTCTGTCATCTCAGACAGAGCTCTTTTTGTACTTATCATTAATTCCCATTCCTTTACTCAATATGACCATTAAGCCATTTCTGGTTTCTGTAGATAGCCAAATATCTCTTGGCTATCATGGAAAGAGCATACACACAAATTAGATAACATAAAATAATTTGGTCAAGATTGTTTCACTTAAGATATTTTTAGTACTTTTACTGCCAAATAATATTCTATTATATGGATATATTGCATTTTTATTCATTAATTGGTAGACATGTGGAATAATTTACTTTGATGATACTATAATACTGCTATGAAAATTCATACATGAAAGCACATATTAAAATATTTTGTATCTCTGGGCTACACACCGAGGGGCAGAGTGACTTAGTTGTGTACCTTCATGTTTAAAATGTATAAGAGCTGCCAAACTATCATCCAAATGGACTAGCACTTTACAACCAAATCAGTAATGTATGAGATTCCTCTATCTCCATGTCCTGGCTAACACTGTTTTTTTTACTGCTTTGCTTTTTCATTTACTGTTGTGCTAAGTATAATCTCTTTGTGGCTTCAATATCATCTCTGTAATGACTGACACTAAGTATAATATTTTTATATTTTTAACTTCTAATACAATTCCATTATTTATGAAACATTTCTTGTATAATTTCAATTTACTGCCAATTTTCCTAAGGCTTGTGTTATTAGTAAAGATATGCTCAACTATTTACATTTCAAAGAGAACGCTAACTTTTCTGTTGTGTGAAACTTTATGTCAATCTGGTTAAATCTTGCTGGTAGACAATGTTATTCATTTCTTCTATATTTTTACTGAGTTTGTATGAACTAGTTTTTTGTGTTCTTAAGACCTGCTGAAGCCTTCAATTATATATATTACATTTTTTAGTTTCTCTACATAACTCCAACAGTTTTGCTTTATGTATTTTGAGACTCTATTTCTATTTGCATAAAGTTATTTCTATAACTTTGTAGAAGTCATTCTTTGTTAGCACAAAATGTCTCTCTTTAGGTCTGGTAGCTTTTTTTCCTCCAAAAAATACAGCAATTATTAATATATGTACTCTAGTTGTCTTTTAAATACAGTAACTCCTTCCCCCAATTCATGGAAAGAACATTCTGAGATATCTAGTGTATGCCAAAAGCTAAAGATAGCATATGATTCTATATATATTGTTTTTTCCTATTACACAAGCCCTGATAAAGTTTAATTTAATAATTCAGTATAGTAAATGATTAATAACAATAGTAAAATAGATTATCACAATGGGCTGAAATAAAAGTTATTTAAAAACTGATTCATTATTTATTCCTGAAATTATTCAGTTCTGAAGATATTAATAGTAATACAACAACCATTGTTAATTTCCTACCACTTTGTCTGTAACTCTGTAGTTTGTATTTTTCTTACGCTATTTTGTAAATGGATGTCTGTTTTTTAATATATTTTTTCTTTATTCTTGAAATTAAAAAAAGAAATTTTTCAGTTAATGTTTTTAGACTATGATTTTTCCTGAAAACCATTGGAAATAAACTGCGTGAAAAACAGAGTGAGAGACTATTCTTCCATTTTTTTATTTCAAAGAGAATTTAAAAAAATAAAATGATACAGAATTTGAAAACAAGGTGGTAGGATTTTAACAATGGTTATTATATTGCATGTTGTCATCCTTATAGTTGCTCTGATTACAGACATAGGCCTGCAAAATTGATCAAACAATATATGCACTAACTGTTCCTTTAAATGAATGAATGGAAATTAGTAATACAATTATCTTAGCTATCTTGTGTGTATACATATTTTTTCCTTCCTTCTTTTCTCCTTTCCCCCATCCCAACTGTTCTTTCCTCTTGAGCAATTTCTTTTCCTTTCACAGTATCTATTTTACCTTTTGCATCTTATTTACTCTTTTAGTTTCTTACACTAGGAAGACAATATGATGTTTACATATATGAGTCTGATTAATTTCACTTATGAGTATGGTCTCTATTTGCATCTACTTATCTAAAAGGCTTCAAGCTTATCCTTCTTTATAGCTGAGTAACACTCCATTGTATGAAATACTACACCTTCATTATATTCTTTCAATTTTATGGTTTGTATTTTTTTATTCTTTTAATCCAAATTTTTTACATCTCACCAACCTGTACAATAATAACTTTGTAGGGGTTTTTTTTGAAACAGAACACAGCCTGTTCATATTTTTAATCCAAACAATATTATCTTCTCATAGCAACATCTAAATCATTGACATTAAATGGAATTATTGGTTTGTTTGAATTTAAAATTACAATTTTATTATTAATTTCCATTTCCTTCCTCATTTTTTATTGGCCTACTTTTCACATTTTTAAACTATTATTTAAATTGATTCTGTTTTGACCACAGCTCTGTTTTTAGCTTTTTCTCTATGCAGTATAATATTTATAATTTACTCAAACTTTTTTCACATCAGTATTTCACACTAAAGGATTACGCAGAAAGCCAACCACCATAAAAATCCCTCTCCCCACACAATTCTTACTGAAATAGTCTTATTTATAGTCAATGAAATTTTTTCAAACAACTTAATAAATTTTTTTCATTAATGAGACACTTCTCAAAATATTTGATGTGTATATTTACTCAATTATTTACCAGTACAACTCTTCATCCTTCATATCTGATATTCTCTATTACCATGCTTCCTTTCTCTGAAGAACATTCTTTATTAACTCTTATAGTGTGTGCATATAGAAAATATTTTTCTCACATAAGAAAACTGTTGTTTTGGTATCTTGCCTGTGTTTGTAGTTTTTAGCAGTTTGTTTCTGGGGTATCTTGGCAATGATCTTGTCAAGTATTTTGTGTCACAAAAATGTTTCCTCTCTTTCTTGGAATATAATAACTTAAATATTAAGCCTGTTGACAATGCCCCCAAAGGATACTGAGTCTCTAGTGTTTAATCATTTTTATTTCTCTGATTTAAATGGTATCACCCCTATTGGTCCATCTGCAGCTTAATTCATTATTTCCTTTATCAGCTCCACTCTGCTGCCAAGTCAGTCCAATGATTAATTGTCATTTTTAATTCAGTTCTTCATTCTACAATTGCCATATTTTTCTATTCTACATCTACTAAATGTTATACTGATAATTCGTTTCCTCCCATTTATTTTCAAATTATTCATCCTTCACTTTGAGAGGAATTTTAATAATAAATATGTAATGTTTTATCACATAGTTCTAGTATTTCTGTTATCTTTATATTAACATCTCTTACCATTTCACATGAGAGTTAAGATTTTTCCTAGTTCTATGTATACACAATAAATTTGGATTTTATCCTGGCCATTTTTATTATTGCACTATGGACTCTGAGTCTGATTTAAGTCCTTTCAGTAATGCTCATATTTTATTTGGTGGGTAATCACTCTTAAATACCATTTTATGATGCTGAAATCAGAGGGGCTAATTTTCCAGCAATTCTGTCCTGTAGCTTCAGTTGCATATAACCTTCCAGGATTCCAGAAAAGCCCTCAGGTACAGAGATACAAATATGAGGTCAGAAATTGGAGGGTGGCCAAAGTACTTTGAAATGGCACAGTGTGTAAGATATAACAGGTTCTGACAGTGTCTGCTATGAGGTGACTTCATTTTGAGAAATTAATCTAGTTCCACTCTATTTAGTTCTCTACCCTATGTCATTCAAGCAGTTCAATGAATGTATCATTTCTGCTACAATCCTTCAGGAAAGGAAATATGGATAGTGAAAATCTATGATTCCATCCAGATTCTGTCTCCAATGCCTAAGAATTTTTAAAATTTATTTAAATGTATATACAATTGTCTCAGGAAGAAGCAATGGAAATGTGGGTTAAGAGAGAAAGAAATGCAGTGGTAGAAAAAGAAGTCTGTAGCTCTCAAACCAGGGAACAAAGAATACACACGAAGCAAGTCCCATACAAGTTGTTACCCAGAAAGCAGAGGCCTTCGCTGGGAGTTTGTTTTTTTAATTTTTAATTTTAAAGACAATTATAAGACAATAAAAATGATGCAGAATTTCAAAACAAGAGGATAGAAAATTAACAATGGTTATTATATTGCATATTGTTGCCTTCAAAGTAATTGCTCAGATTACCAAATATAGGCATGCAAAATGGATCAAACTATATAAGCACTGTTTCTTTAAATGAACTAACAGAAATTAGTAATACAATTATCTTAGCTATCTTATCTCAGCTATCATTTTTCCTTTTCCTTCCTTCTTTTCTCATTTCCCACACTGCGGTTCTTTGCTTTTGAGCAGTTTCTTTCCCTTTCACAATATCTATTGTATATTTTGGATTTTACTTACTCTTTCAGGTTCTTACACTAGAGAGACAATAGTGTTTACATGAGTGTCTGATTTATTTCACTTATGGGTATGGTCTCTAGTTGCATCTATTTACCCATAAAATCTCGAGTGTGTCTTTCTTTATAGCTGAGTAATACTCTATTGTATAAAAATATCACATATTTTTTTATCCATTCCTTGGTTGATGGGCATTTGGGTTGTTTCCAAGATTTAGCTACTACGAATTGCGCTGCTATAAACACGGGTGCCCATACATCGCTGAGGCGTGATGTTTTCAATTCTTCTGGGAAAATACCCAGAAGGGGAATAGCTGGGTCAAATGGGACATCTAATCCTAGTTTTCTGAGAAATCTAAATTTTATCATTAACAGATACTGAATTTTATAGGCTCTTTTCTGCACTTATTAGACGCAATCTGAGTGTATCATTTTCACACTTAGTATGTTAAAACACCAAATCCTTTCTAAATTCTTGACTTATTTAAGGTGATGCTTTAATTTTTAAATTCAGGAAAATTTTATCCCTGCTTTTTGTTATTGATTCACAATTTTGATTTAGTATAGCCTAGAGAATGTAGCTTGTATGATGCAGATTACTGGCCATTTATTGCAATGTCATTCTGTTTTTCAAATATTTTAAATGGAAATATAAATAAACAACTCATGTATGTATATGGCCTAAAATAAATTATAAGGAGGTTATGTATGTATATAAGTATGCATATATATTTACCTATGTGTACTATTTATGGATGAATGAATACATAAATAACAATAGGAGAGAGAGAGAGAGAAATAGGAACTTTTGTTGTGACATCTATCAAACCTTAATTTATTCATTCCTTAATCCCATATCTTAATACGTTTCTTAGTTCCTAGTTATTCTTTCTTTGAGTATATCCTAAAATTATCAGCGGCAACAAAAGTTGACAATGTTTTCTTTAACATTCTATCAATCTTCACTTTTTTGTATTATATAATTTGAAATCTAGTGTTTTTCTTCCTGGAAAATTGTTTCTTTCACTCTCTTGTAATAATTCTCATTGGGTTTTTTTTGTTGTCTTAAATCATTATTTATGTTTTTGTTTATCTATGCTGCATTTTGAGTAATTTCCTCAGTTGATGCCTTCAGTTTGTAAGTTCTCCATGCATTGAAGCTGTCTACAAAGATTTTAATTTATAAATAATATCATGCTGTATTCCATCTTGTCTGATTTTTTTTCTTTGTAGATAATATATCCTTTGGTTCATGAATTTGCAACCTTTTTCTTCTTATCAAGAATGATGCAAGAAACTTATACAATATTTTTGAATGTTTTTTTTGTTGGTGTTTTGTTTTGTTTCCTTCTCATTGCAGTAGGTTGAAAGTTGGTGAGCTTATATAAGTCTTCATTCTTCAGTTTAAACATCTTTTCTTTTATTATTTCTGTAATTATTAACACTTTCCTCATACTCCCTGAAATTATGATTTTTGTTCTTTAAAATGCCAATAATTTGAATGTCAGACCTCGATTTCCTCTAGTATATTGGTATCAATAGTTTTCTGTGTTTAATTTGTGTTTTGTTGAATTTCTTGTACTCATTTAGGTCATTAATTTGTGTTTTAACAATTATCCCTTTACTTACCATAATAGATTGTCTAGTTGAAAATCATATTTTATGTCTGGAAGCATAATTTTCTGCTGCACTTGGAATATTTATGGATTTTACCTTTTAATTCAAATTTTATCTGACTCATATACCAATTTATTTTACTTGATGTTGTTGTGATTTTTCTGCCTTATCTTCTGTCTTGTATCTATTATGTAGATCAAGTGAGGGGTATCTTACTTTGTTTTGTTTGTGTAGTCTGGCTCAAGTCTGATTTTTGTCTTTAACTTTCTTGAATCCTATGGGTGTTGGAAGGCAAGTAAGTCATGATTGCCTTGAGTTAGATGAGCAACCAGAAAACTCCCCACTTCCTTATGAGACATGGAAAGGGAATCTCTGCTTGCAGATCTCTATTCTCCCACCTCCAGGGTAAGAATGTAACTCTTTCATATTCACAGTGTTCTAATGAAACCTTGTCCACTGGGATCCACAGATCTCTGGAGACTTACTTTGCAGAATCTGCTGCTTTTTAGCTTCTGCTTCGTGTGTTCTACAACTAGATAAATTCTTGTATTAGTTGGGATCAAAGAAACTATGGTTTGAACAAGAAAGCTTAAACTAATGGCCTTACTCAGAATGAATCACTGAGAAGTAAAGACGTAAAGAATTTGGGAGGAATTGTAAGGCAAACATCACAAAGGAGAATAATTATAAAGAAATTACCAGAAAACCCAACAATAAATTACAAATCATGTAACACATTTAAAGCAAAGACCAATAAAATTTTAAAGAAAACATTTTCTTGCCATAAGCATAACAACACTGATTTTTAACATGTACCTTTCAGAAATAGAGCAATCACAAAAAAGGGGCACAGATATCCCTCCTTAAAGATACTATTTTCAGAATTCATAATATCTCTTCTCTTAACACACACACACACAGATTTCAATGATTCCAGAATATGAAAATTAGAATGGAAACTTTTAGAAACCTGTTCCACAAGCAGTGAAGGGTTATTAGGATTTCTTGAGAAGAAAAATAATGATGGAGAGATTTAACTGAACCTCTGTAAAGGCAGGGGAAATCTATACTCTCAATGGGTAAGCATTTATGTGAGTGGCTACAGATTTTTGAATGTTTCTATACCTTTGTGGATTATATTTAAAAGGAGGCCTAAGGGTGAGCATACTACACTGAGTTTCATCCTTCCAAAGTTAGCGGTACAGTTCACTCAAAGTATCAGGATATTTTGAAAAGTTTTATTGCCCGTCGAATAGAAGAAGATGGAATTCATTATGATGTCAGATCACGACAGGATTTCTTAAGGTTGCACAGGAGCAGAGACAATGTCTTAACACACTTATTTTGTTCCTTAATCTTAGCTTTTGTCTAAATGAAAACATTGCTCATGGAGAGCTACGTGTCTGCACATATTCCCCAACACAAACTCGTGCACACACATGCAACGCAGATTACTATGTAGAAGCATGGTAATTTGGAGATTTCCAAGAAATGGCAATACATTTGCCCCTTTCCTGATGGAAGAATAGAATTACTGTTTTAATCAGGTCTATAGAGAAAAGTAAATGAACTTTGCCCAAAAGGGTATAAAACTTCAGGAGAATAAACATGTTATACCTACAAACAAAGATAAAGGAAAATTACACTAACAGCTCATTATTTCTCAGCTCTGTGATTTAAAAAGGAAATTCTGAAATTCTCAGCATAGAACCCCCATAGCTTTCCCTATTAGAATAAAACAAATGGTAATAGCCTACATTATTTTTGTCCTCGGAAGATAGAAGTGAGGAAAATCTTAATGAGTCTTAATTGTGAGAGATGATGGTGAGAGGTGAGTAGCAGAGACCTTGTGTGTGAAGTCACTCCTGGGCTGGAAAACCCAAGCATGAGAGCTAAAAGTGAAGAAACTCTTTTTGTTTGTTCTTGACAGTTAATTAGAAAAGTACGTAAATCTTATTTTAAAGATACAGAACCAAATTTTTCTCTAGTTATGGTGGCAAGACGTGGAGGGGGTTATGCTAGCTCAGATGAACAGAGATTTCTTGATATCTTTCCCTTTCAAATTCCAGAAGAAGAGGTCAAAATATTCCAATGTTTCTTTGAAATGTCAAACTCAACTTTAATAGCACTGGCCTCATGCAGGCCACTCTGAACAGCAAACGAGGCTAGAACTCTGCCAGTCAGGTTTGCTTCTGTCTGACTGAATGAGCTCTCAAGGGCAGGCAAGCCACTTTGTTGGGGGTGGGGGAAGTAACTTGGAACATCCTACTGATTTAAGCTAACCAGAGAAGAACAGTCATTCAAATTAGTGATTAATGTGAATTATTGAACAATCTTGAAAATTTCATTCTACGATGTCTATACACAGTGAAGTTTAGATGGAGACAAAAAGACATGCTCTTTGCCAAGTGCTTGCATGAACTTACTGGAGTATACTTTAAAGAGTGTGGATTAGTACATTAAAGTAAGTACTAGGGTGTGAGCTCACATTGCAAGTGACTTTCCTTTAGAGGCCTGGCTTATAAATGACTAGCTAGTAGTTACTTTCTGGCAGTGTATCAGCTGAGCAGTTGCTGACCACAGCAAGTGTTCAACTTAGAGAGAGAAAGCCAAACCTTTCTAAATCTTTAGTGTTTTCAACCATGTTACAGGATGAAGTTTTTCCCTTGAAAACATTCATGTGTTGAAGCCCTCAATCCTGATACCTCAGAATATGACTGTATTTGGAAGTAGGGTCTTTAAAGACACAATTAAATTGAATTTATAAATCTGACACTAATCCAGTAAAGTTGGTAAGAAAATTAAGATGTATATATATATATATATACACACACACAGCAATGTTCATGTGTCGAAACAGAGATGGAGACATACAAACTAAGCAGCGGAGCCACAGAAGAAACCAACTCTGCTGGCACCTTCATCTCAGGTTTGTAGCCCCCACAATTATGGATAACCAGTGTTGTGTAAGCAAGTCAGTTCACAGCACTTTGTTGTGGCGGCTCATTATAGACTGAATGTGGGTGCACCAGCTCTCTTCACTCATGGGTTGAAAACTTAATCCCTACATTAGCTTTATTCTGAGGTAAAAGTCATAGATCTCAAAAGGTTAATGTTCCTAAAAGATTCCAGAAAGCTCGTGCTACTTTTCTGAACACATGAGGAAGCCATGACAAGGCAGAGTAAGATGGCCATCACCTACAGCCAAAAGATGAATCCTCAAAGCAAACTTCATAGTGTTGACACCTTGATTTGTACTCTCCTAAAAACCTGACTTTTGGTTGTTTAGGGTACCCACTGGGCAGAATTCATTATGGCAACCTGAGCACATAATGTGCAATTCTAGAAATATTTGTGCTGTAAAAGTTATGTTTCTGTCATAGGCCTAGTTCTAATCCTCTTCCATTGATCAGAAGTTAGACATTATATAAATGAATTAATTAGATTTTAGATTAAATGGGAAATTTAAACAGATAATTAATCATTTAAGTACCAATTTTTTGAGCAGTCATATAATTCTTTTGACAGTGTCTTCTAGAACTTTTTTACATAATGTTCTTACCCTCAAGGCTTTTAAATTTGAGTTGAAATTTATTATTTTATGTATATTTAATTTTATTTCACATTTATAATTCTTATTATTAATATTAATCCATATTATAATGCATTTACATTTTCATGGACCTTTCAAAGCACTTGTATAAGTTAGTTATCTCATTTACATCTCTGCTATGCTGGGGAAAGGGATGAAGACCAGAGAACCTGCATTTCTCACATGGGCTCTTGTTTGAATAAATTGTCTATAACTTTTTTACATTTATTAAGTTTATTGGTACAATTTCAATACTCATAATGATCACATTCACCATAGGGAACGTGCGCTTGTGTATGGCATGTCTTAGCTCATCTTTACTTTCTCCCATTCCCTTCCCTTCCCCGCAGCCCTCTTCCCCTCCTTAAAAAGCTTTGTTTCCATTTTATCTATCTTTTTCTCATTTTTTTCTTTCCAATTCCTTCCTTCCCAGAATCCCCCTTTCCTTTCAAGAAATTCCTCCCTACTTTACAATATCTAATATACATTTGGGTTCTTATTTACATTTTCAGTTTCTCACACCAGAGAAACAATGTGTTATTTACATATATGTCTGATTTACTTCACTTGAGGATGGTCTCCAAGTCCATCCATTTACTTATAAATGTCTCAAATTTATTCTTCTGTATGCTGAGTAGCATGCCATTATATAAAAAAATCTTTTTTATCCATTCATCAGTTGATGGTCGTTTGGTTTGTTTCCAACATTTATCTATTACAAACTATGCCACTATAAACATGGGTGCACATATACAACTGTGGTATGATGTTTTTAATTCTTCTAGAAAAATACACAGAAGGGGAATAGCTGGGTCAAATGGGACCTCCAGTCCTAGGACTTTTTAGGAATCTCTACACTGATTTCCACAGTGGTTGCACTAGTCTACTCTGCTACTAGCAGTGGAAAAACATTCCTTTTTCTCCATAATCTCACTAGCATATGTTATTGGTTCATTTCTTGATGAGAGGCATTCTTTCTAGGGTGAGATGGAATCTCAGCATTTTGTTAATTTGAGTCTCTTGAATGATCAGTGATATTAAACAATTTTCCATATATTTGTTTGTGTTTGTACTTCTGAAAAGTGTGCATTCATTTCAGATGGCCATTTATGAAGTGGTATTTTAAATTTGGGGGGTAATTTTTTCAATTTTTTATTTGCTCTGGACATTAGTCCTTGGTCTGAAGAATGACTGGCTATGATTTTTTTTCCACTCCTGTGCTACTGGAGTTTCATTCATGAAGTCTTTGCCTACATCTATATCTTCAAGAGTTATCCCTATTCTCTCTTCCACCAACTTTAGTGTTTCTGTTTTAATATGTAGATCTTTGATCCATTTTTATTTAGTTTAGTACGTGGTGACTGTCACAGGTCTAGTCTTACTCTTTTGCATATGGAAAGTGAATTTTTCCATTCTTGGAGGAATAGACATTTCCTACACAAAATGTAAGTACTAGCATTATAAGGTGAAGCCATAAAAAACTGAGTTGGTCATGTGGCCTCAGATTCCATGTTAATGAGATTAAGGGCCTTCTCAAAGAAACTTCCTAAAGCATTTGGCTAGCTTCTGTCTGACTTTTCTGTTTTTTGCTCTATGTGGGTATAAGAAAAACCCCCTAATCAGACACTGTTGATTCCTTACCTTCCTCAAGAACTGTCAGAAAGTAAATTCCTCTTTGTAAATAACTGAGCCTCGGGTATTTTTAATAGCAAAGCAAAACAGACTAAAACACCATGGAAACTAACTTTTGGTTGTTAAACAAGGTCTCAGAGGTAAGAGGGATGTAGATCCACTGGCAGTAATACCTATACTGAAGAGAGAAGATGAAGGCTATTACTCATGTCCATCAACTTTAGAATCTATTTAATATGAGCTTCTTGAAATCATCACTAAAAACACAATCATAAATCATATCAACAAAGAAAGTAGAATCCAGCTCGCTGAAATGAAGCCCAACAACATAAGAATGTTCTTTCCAATGCTATCTGAGGGTAAACACTGGACTGGCCTATTATCATCAAGAAGAAAATAAAGATTACTGGTTCAAACACTGGTACAAATATTACCTTGGAGATAAGAAGAAGTGTAGCAAACTAGTTTGTTCCAGCTGGCCTTTTTATGGGAGAAGGCAGGTAATATGAGGAGAAGTGATACATTCAATGAGCTTCCACATTAACTTGCTCAGTTTCAAGTAATCCACACTGTCAAGAAGGGGTCACACATGCAGGGCACAGACCTGTTCTCAAGTATTTCACTATTTAGTTATAGGTGCTCAATTAAGATATTGTCAGAGATAATTTGCATTCCAAGCAACATTCAGCACTTGCCTGAAGAAAAATATTGGTATTCATTGGACTTCAGCCTCTCATGGACTACTGATAGCATCCAAAGTGAAAGAGATAATATGTAAGTAATTGTAAGTAGGAAGTTGAAAACCTGAGATTTTTTTTTTTTTTTTTTTTTTTTAGAAACATAAAAGTACAAAAACATATTGACAAACAGACACCCATTATCATAGAAAATAGTACAATCACAACTAATCTATAGACAAGGTGATACGGTCTCAACAGTAGTTGTTGCTTTATCCATTGATATCTTCGAATTGTAGATGTATGGACCCATATACAGACATGCAAATTTAGTCAGACAGTTGATCCTCTCAACAACAGAAAAAAAAAAAAAA